>APFE030178648.1:10766-25340 GCA_000404065.3 Pinus taeda
TATTAGGTTGGGCGAACCTACCTATGGTTTTTGGTCCATGGTATTGGATGATTCGGCATGTATAAATATGTATTGTAAAATTGAAAGGAACATAATGAAAAATCAAACTGGTAGTCCCGGTTTTGGGATCCAGTGGGAAATATCTGTGTATATGTGTTTTATGTATTATGCTCTTGCATTTTTATTTTTCCTGTGATTTAGAATTCGTATGAAGGTAATTTCTATATGGGGTTAAAACCTACATGGATCAGGGAAGCACCTTTTCATGCATGTCATAAGTCCTCTGTGAACCTCCCCATCCTCGATAAATTTGCTCTTGTCATAAAAATACTATGGTTTTAAGAAGTACCTAGTAGCATGTAAGGGGGAATGCAATTTCCTATCCCAATATGCCTTAATAATGTCCCAAAGAGGCATATACTTTGCCTCCTCATCCCCATATCTTCTTTTGATGGCCTCCTTTGTGAGATCCATCGCCTCATAAATGTAACCCATAGTGGGTTTGTCACCATCAACCATCCTAAAAGTTCAAGTTTTCAAATTTAAATTAATATGAAACATTGAAAATAAAAAGAAGCTTGAAATGAAATTTAAAACATGAAAAACTTAAAAGACTTGAAGTACCTGAGAACTCTAACAAGGGACTCCATCACAACAATAATCTCTTCGGCATCTTTCCAGAAACCATCATTAAACACAAGTGCAACAATTTCAAAGCCTTCAAGGGTCTTAGAAAGTTTAGATGCCATCCACTAAGGTCCCAAGGAAATCCCCTTTAGATTTATCTTTTACTCAACCACAAATTGCAAAGATATGAAATTTGTTGCAAATCTAGTCACTGCAAGTCAAACAATTTCTTTACCTTCAGTATATTTTCTCATGGTGTGTAGGACAATAATGTGGTTGTGTAGCTATTTGGTTATGGATTTTTCCTTCTCCACAACCTCATGTATCCAATGAAGCTTACCAATGTCCTCAAGCATTAAATCTATACAATGGGAAACACAATAGGTCCAAAAAATAGTGGGGTGCCTAATCTCAAAAATTCTACCAGTAGCCATATAATTAGCTGCATTGTCGGTGACAATTTGTACAACAAGTTCTTCTCCCACTTCTTGAACGAATTCCTCCATCATTTCACAAATAAGTTGTGCAGTCTTAACCTTGTCTGAGGCATCCACTGATTTGAGAAACAATGTACCTACTAGACAAGATACAAGGAGATTTATTAAAGTTATATTCCTCTAATCTGTTAATCCACCACTCATGATTGTGCACCCTAATTCTACCCATGATGAACAAAACTAAGATAACACAAGCATGGCATCTTCAACACTTTCTAATAGCAAATTTGTTCTAATGCTCTCTAATGAAGGAGATTTGAACCCTGGACCTGCAACAAAAACTACATCAATCATTGCTTGCCAATAAGGACTTATGGCATAGTGGAAAGGTATGTCATAATAGTACCAAAATTTAGCAATGGCCTTCCTTTCATAACTATAGATATTTTTTTCCAACTAGCGGTATCCAAGGTAGGTTGGGAATCGGATTTTGTGTGGGGAGAAAAAAAGGTGTTTATGTTTCGACACCCAATGTTGAATGCAGGAGGATTCATTTGGCCTTGAGTTTTACTTGGACTTGGAGGCATGTGTGGGAAACTTGGCAACTGCATTGAGGATTCAATAGAGGGAGATGACAATGGGGTAGTGGAAGAAAAATTGTCAACTCCAGGAGTTCCTATTTCTTTTTTTTCTTTGCTTTCTTTGCATTATGATGACTCAACATATCAATGGCCAAGATTGCTTGGTGTTTGACATTTTCGTCAACCTTTTTGCAGAGACCTATATAATGGTCGGGTATTTGTGCAAGGTGGTACTTGAATCTATAAATGCCCCCACTACATTTTTCTTTGCAAAATTTACAAAGGAGCTTAGGGTCTCCAAGAATCTTGTCACAATAAGCCCAAGAAAAGTCCTTCTCCCTTGGCATTGTTGTTGTTTTAGACTTGTGTTTAAATTGCAACTTCTGTTTAGATTTGGAGTTGTGCCTTATATTTAATTTGGCTCCTGTAAAATACAATAAAAAATTAAAATTAAAAATGCCATATATAACTTTGCAAAAAATAGGGTTGGTTTTAGAGGATATGAGGTTTTGTTAAGAACCAGAGAGGAGTATGTCTAGCAACACAAGCACATTTCGACCTAATATATCATTATGACCTTGAAACACAATTAGGTATATACGAGGAAATGCTACCTAAAGGAAATATTGTCAACATATATTGCATTGTAATCTTGAATTTGCAAGTTCATTTGGCATAAGACAATTGAACCAATACATCAATAACAGATTCTGGAAGAACAAAAATACCCAAAGTTGTGAATGCATGGTTAAAGCCTTTGAAGTCGGCAAGACATCGACCAAGGAAGGAATGCTTGATGACTTGGTCGATGGTTAGTATGAAACCATTTCTTAGTGAATTTTTAAAATCTATTTAAGCCCCATTTATAGGGTTGAAAAGTCATAACCAAAGGAATACGCCGAACATTTTATCACTGAACAGTGAAACTTGATACTCGCCATTGAAAATGACATTAAAACTTCAATATAGTAATATATGTATTATTTTGGCCAAGTGCCAATGTACCTCGATTGTTGAATAGCGAAGCGGCTAAGCCTAAAGGTAACACATGTTGAAGGTGATGCATGATTACCCAAGGGTCAATATGGAGTATGGATAGAGCACACATTGGCGACTGCCCGATATGGAGTCTGGACTTAGGCTCACCTTGGCGGTTTGCCAATATTGAGTCTAAACTGTGTAATAGTGAGTAGTGATTGATTAGTGAAGGTCTCGTCGTATGAGTTTTAGGCTTGAGAAATGAGAAATAAATTTTGGAACGAATGACGTTTAGTTTTTAGAAATACGACATACCTAAACTTGGAAAACTCATGCTCATCGAGTCAAGGTTGGAAATCGAATAAATTGGAATCAATCGTAGGAATTTGCTTTAATCGGCAAGTGTCAAGTCAAAATTGCATTGACCATGAGTTTAACTTGGTCAACGTGAGTTAGACTCACAAATATTTAGATTGGATCATTTGGAGAGCGAGAAAATTCCAACTCGTGATTAATCGTGATTGATCGGCGAGTCCTGTTTCACTTCTTGTAACTAAAATCTGAAATGAAAATAGGAGATCTTACAATTGAAACTAATTGTGAATTTTCTAAACTAAAATTGGCCCATCGGCATCGTTTCTATTTGCAGTTGGGTGCATCAACGGAACAGATTTAAATCAGGTTCATGGAGAAAATATTTTATGGAAGATGTTAAAACATAGTAATATTTTTTATTAAATTTGAATAACAATAGTAGCTACTCTGTATCTCCCGTATCTCATTATTTTTATCTCTTGTACTCATACAAAAAGTGGGGTAATAGTGGACATGTAGCATCAAGCTACACTCCTTTTAATCCAAACTTCTGCATGCAAATCTTTGTGTCACTTGCACTGCAAAGCCTTCGTTGTAGAGTGTGGATTTAACACCTACCTCTGCATGACAAAAGCTACACATACCTTTTGACTTGGTTTTCTCACCTTTTGTCCATTATTTATTCGGAATCCGGGGTAACAAGCTCCACATACGTTTTTTCCATACCTCTATGTGATTGTAACTTTGCACATTTTCTTTTCTTCAACGTTTATTAAAAGCATTTGTGAGCTTCTTTCAAGGCATGAATACATGCTTCAATCATGGAAATTAGCAAAGTTTCTAAAGAAAAAAATAATGATGGAGTTATCCGTTTCCATTTCAAATATGTTAGGATTCTATTGAGAGTTTTTTAGAGATAATTATTAAATGGCCCTCTACTTTTTCCCTTTTCCTTAATATAAACTGCATCTCTTATTACATTTCTAATCAAGAGATTTACATCAAATACTGGATCAAAGGGCCAAGGACTTTCCATTAATTCTTTCTTTTCCAGTAGAAGAATAAATGGTCAACATGTCAGCTTGGCTCCAATTTCTTGGGAATTAATAATTGTTTTGAAAAATCACTACTCTTGTTTGAATCTAGAACTATGTTTAAGCTTTTAAAATGGATTTTCCTCCAAATTGATCTTGGAAAGGTGCTTATTAAAGGCTTCTCTATATCTCCTCCACTAGAATGAATGGCTTGTATGTTGAAAAGTATAGCAGAGCTCCCTTCTGAAAAGCCTGATCATCCCATTATCACCAAGAGCTCCTCCTTTTCCCCAAATTGGACCCAAAACAACATTGAGTACTTAATTATGATCCAACCTAAGAAATTTTGATTGACACTACAACTCAAGAGCTATTAAATCTAAAGTGCGCTAATATGATTCGTCATTCTTTCATTGAATAAGTATATTGTTTGAGAATTTGTCATTTGTGCTTGTAGTATGTGGTACTGACCTTGTTTCACTTGAAAGGGTTTTTATTCTTGGAATATGACAATGCTAGTAAGATTTAGGCCTTTTGTAGTATTTGTAACCCATGATCATTTTTGCAAGATGTATGTACTATGTGGAAAGAAATAATAATTTAGTTATTACCTCCTAAACTAAAGCATTGTTTCTTTTATTAGGTGCCAAGTAACGTCCTCTACAAATTGAGGATGAAAGAGTCGTAATATCCTATCCATCCCTATAGACTATAGTCCTCCATAAAGGGGGGAAAACCCCAAAATACCCATTGTTGGGCAATTTTTGGGGAAATTGGGCTTAAAAAACCCAAATTTTGGGTTTGGAGTAAGGTTTAGTCAATCACTTAAGAATATGAAACCCCTCTGCAAAATCTATAAATAAAGAAGGATTGAATTTATTTTGGATCACCAAATGTGGATTAATTCATTTGTTCTTGAGCATTAGGTCTGATATTTTTTAACCCCTTCTATTTCTTGTCAATTTCGGTGGTGAAATATTCCACCCTAGTTGACATTCCCTTATTATCTCGTTGTTTGAGCACAAGGGTCTTTGGCTAGTCAGCGAATTCTGTTGGATATTGGTCTCTTGTCTTTTTCTGGGCACAAGATTTTTGTTAAAGGTGAATGAATTTGGAGGATAGTGCATGATATCTTAGTTCTGTTTGGTATACACCTCTCTTAAAGGAAGCAACAAAGTTTCTAAGTCCTTAATATCTTGTTCTAGGCAAAGCACTTACTTTAGGAAGTGGATTCGTTTCTGGCACCTGAGGTAGTGAAACTCTTTGCTTTATTTAGTTTTTGCATGCACAGTTAAAAGGAGCACTTCCCTAGTTATTAATTCTCATCCTTAGCTAAGGAAGCATGTCTTCATATCTCATATCATATTCACTAGTAGCAAACTTTAATTGTCTTATCTATCCATGCAAGGAAGGTGCATTAGGATTAGGAGTTAAGAAAGTTGAGACATTGTTGTACATGTTTCTAGATTCATTGTACCTTCTAGACTAAAGGAAAAGTGAATAGTAGTGTTTGAAATTTTTAGTTATTTCTTGTTTCAAAGAGTAATAAATAGTGATGTTATTTGAGTTTCAAATACGTGTACTTGTTGTTACTTTCTTCAGTGGCATGTGCTTCCCTATTCAGAACAAGGGGTTTTTCTGCAGTATCTAGCCTCAAAATCTTCTTCAATGAAAACTAAATATCAAATCATGCCCTTATACTCCAAATCATCTAAGGCATCACCCTACAGAAGTTCCAAAGTAGACCAATGAGCTTTGACAAGCCAACTCCAACCCCATGTCACTATACAAGTGTTGACATCACTGCTACAAAAATTATTCTGAAGTGTTGCATCCTACACCAATTCCTAAGATGGATGCCCAAAGGGGTGCTAGAACAAGGCTCAACCTTCATTACCAAATTTAAGACTTTTCAAAGGGATCAGTCCCTTTAAACCATACCAATTTTTACACTTTCACAATTTGGCCATGTTCCTATCAATTTATATTTTGTATTGAAAAGTCAATCATATTTTACATGTTTATTAAAGCTAGGAACAATTATAGGTCAGCTCCTGCAAAATGTCAACAAATTTGTGGGTTAGGTTGGAATTTCTCCAAATACTATCACACGTGTATAGATAATCACACATTTTCCTTTTTATATATTGATTGGTTCAACAAAAAGGTTCGCTGCCTATGTAATTTTGTCCCATACCTCCACATCAGCACTCATAGATAACAGTATTCTTAATTCTTCATCTGTGTGCACAGTAAGGTCCCTTTTGGTTGCTATTTTTCATGGAGAAACCTCTGACAGTACACCTTTTACCACAAAGATGTTGTTGTTGGATAGAAATCTCCAGAGGAGTCTTAAACTAGACATACAAATGGCTATTGTATATCACAATAATAAGCATTAACATATCAAGATGTGTAGACCCTAAACTATGTGCATTCAATCCATTACTTTTTCTTCCATGGCAGATTTTGTTCCACATGGTAGATTTGTTGTGGCACTTGAGTGTGTTCGCATAAAAAACTCTAAGGCCAAACCCGGATTCTCATGTGTCATGGAAATTCAACATATGCCTTGTTCACCAACGAACTACTTGTAACTCATCTTAGGGTACTCATGTACAATCTCACTCATCCCACTTAACAAGTTACCAAGACAAGGCTCATCACATCCAACCTTGGTCTAAAACAATTAAGCAACACAATTTACTCCTTGACATGCTATAGCACCTGACATGTCTTAGAATTCCTTGGCACTATGTGGCATGCGTTAATATCCCCTACATTCCTTGGCATGCTTTGACACTCCCTAGCACACAGTGGCACTTCCTGACATGCCTTGGTAGTTTAGCATACCTTGGCATTTCCTAGCATATAACCTTGCCACTCCCTCCTTAACACACCTAGAACTCATTGAAACTCCCTCTCAGACACTCTTATTTGTTAATTTCCGTGCATTTTGAACTAGTTCTTCCTTATGTTTCCTTGACACCCCCTAACACTCCCTAGCTCACCCTAGCACCTGACACATCTTGGCCTATGACCTTAACACTCTAACATTCCTTGGCACTACATAGTATACCTTTTCACTCTCTCCTTAGCACACCTAGACATCTTTGACACTCTTGGTCGCAAACTCTTATTCATTCATTTCCATGCATTTTTACCTAGTTCTCCCTTGTGTTTCCCTAGCACTCCTTATCATGCCTTGACATGTTTTGTTACACCCTAGCACCTATGACATCTTGGTATGTCGCCCTAGCCTCTAGCATGCCTTAACACTACCTAGCATCCCTTGTCAATTTCTCCTTAGCACACCTAGAACTCACTGAAAATTCTAATGACAAACTCTTATTTGTTTATTTTCATTCATTTTGACATAGTTCTCCCTTATGCTTCCCTGACACTCCCAGCTAACACTTCCTTACACGCGTTGGCATATCTTGGCCGCAAGTCACCCTACAACTCTAGCATTCCTTAGCATTGCCAATCATGCCTTGTAACTCCTCCTTAACACACTTGGAACTCACTAACACTCCATGCCACACATTCTTATTCCTTCATTTCCATGCATTATGACCTAGTGCTCCCTTGTGTTTCCCTAACACTCCCTAACACTCCTTGGCACACATTGGCACACCATGGCACTTGTCACATCTTAGTAGGATTTCCTAGAACTCTATCGTCTATTGGCACTGCTTATCATACATTGTCACTCCCTCCTTAGCACACCTATAACTTGTTAACACTCCCTATAAAACACGCACATTCATTCATTTACATGTTATTGAAACGAGTCCTCCCTTGTGTTTCCTTGGCAATCCCTAGCATGTGTTGGTGCCACGTCCTAGAACCTAGAACACATTGACATGCCTAACATTCCTTGGAGCTTTATAACATGTGTTATCACTTCCTGAAATTCCCTGCACACCTTGGCACTCCCTAATTTTCATGCCCTCATAGATAACCTTACTTTTTTTGTGACTTGGGAACCCAACCAAGTCATTGAAAAAATATTGTTGTGCTAGACCAAAGTCTCCCTTTGTCTCAAACTGCTTTTTCTATCCTCTTATCACAATCATAGGCTTTCCTCCTACAAGTCCTAATACGAAATTATCCTAACACACTTCGTCCATGGGACACCTAAAATTCACTGGCGCTCCCTGGCATAATCTCTTATTCATTCATTTCCATGCACTTTGACCTAGTTCTCCCTTATGATTCCCTAACACTCCTAAACACTCCTTGACAT
Source organism: Pinus taeda (assembly GCA_000404065.3). NCBI lineage: Eukaryota > Viridiplantae > Streptophyta > Pinopsida > Pinales > Pinaceae > Pinus > Pinus taeda. The sequence continues at coordinate 18,988 of APFE030178648.1, forward strand.
GCATTGACACTATCTGGCATATGTCAGCATGCCTTTTCAGTCCTTGGCATGCCATGGAACTCCTTAATTATCATTCCCTCATAACTACACTTATTTTCATTTAGACTTAGGAACCCAACCAAGTCCTACCTTGACTACAACAACTTCACCAAGTTACATTTACTACAACTAGACTATGCCTTGTTCCTCTAATGGACTATAAATCATCTTAGGCTTCTCATGTCCAATATTAAGTCATCCCACTTAACAAGTTACCAAGTCAAGGCTCACATCCAACAGTGCCCATAAAACAACTAAGCAACATAGTTTACATCTTCACATGCCATAACATATGGCACATATAACAATCCATTGGAACTACATGGCACACATTATCATCCCCTGCATTCCTTGGCATGATTTTCCACTCCCTAACATACCCTACCACTCCCTGATATTCCCTTACACTCTAGAATTCCTTGGCACTGCCTAGCATATACCCTTGTCACTCCCTCCTTAACACAATTGGAACTTGCTGACACTCCCTATCACACACTCTTATATATTCATTTCCATGCAATTTGAACTAGTTCTGCCTTATGTTCTCATGGCACTCCCTGACACACATTGGCACACCTTAGGACTTGGCACATCTTGGCATGTCACCCTGGCACTCTAGCATTCCTTGGAACTACCTAGCATACCTTGTCACTCCCTCCTTAGCACACCTAGAATCCATTGTCAATCCCTGTCACGCACTCTTATTCATACATTTCCATGCATTTGAAACTAGTGCTCCCTTGTTTTTCCCTGACACTCCATAACTCACCCTGGCATGCATTAGCACACCTTAGCACCTAGCACATCTTGTCATGTTTCCCTAGCCTCTAGAATGCCTTAGCACTGCCTAGCATACCTTGTCACTTCCTCCTTAACACACCCTGAAATGACTGACACTTCCTGTCACAAACTCTTAATCATTCATTTGCATGCATTATTTTTACCTAGTGCTCCCTTGTGTTTCCCTAATGCTCCCTAACACTTCCTAGAACTATTTGGTACACCTTGGCACCTAGCATGTTAGCGCTCAAATCTACCTTAGGCTGAAATAAGGTGAGACTCAAGGCCACATCAAACCACGCTCAGCCTCGTAGCTAGCCCTACGAGGACAGGAGAGGGCTGTCTCTGGGTCAAACTCGGCAAAAGATAATCGAAAAGGCTCGAGATGACCGAATTGATGACTGATTTTAGGCTAGGTATTAAATACAAAGAGTTTAGGATTGATTTTTTATGATTTTGTTGAAATCAAGGGAAAGTCAATTTTGGGTGCGGGGATGAGGCACAGTTTTTGCAGAGGTCCACTTGGGGCAAGATAGACAATTGTTTTGATTTCTTAAAGCAGGTGAGATGGATAGATCAGACCGGTGAGAGGCTAAGGATAGCAAGGGGTCTCAAGGATTCTCCTTAAACTGAAGAAAACATAGAATATTAAACAAATTTAAAGGCAGAGCATAGCAATTTCATGGATTCTACCTTAACACTTCATTTGCTTAATAAGAGAAGATTCAATAGAGATAATGATTCACATACACAACTTACAAATACTGAGATAAAAACACCATCAATACATAAAGCCACATGGATCCCAAGTAGTGCTGCAAAACCCTGGTCTTTCCTTTGCCAAAAATGCTGGTAAAATATGTACAATATAGTCTCAAAACTATCCCAAGAGTCCAACCCTTGCTACCGACTGAAAATTTACATAATATAGACCAAGAAAACCCATTCCCTAACCTATAGGGGTCGAGCTCCTCCTTCTAGGAGCAGTTTCAACCAATTCTAAACAAGGAACCGAAAACTAGGTAGTCAAACAACTAACCCCTATATGCTAGGAAACTGATTCATTCATTAAATTTTTGCTATTTTGTAAATGAATCATCTAGAATAGGTAAAAGTGAGTCTAAAATAACATAAGGTTTCATTAATTACATGAAGAGGAATGAAAAATCACATCAAGAGGTGAAACTGGTCATGACTAGCCAAATTCCTGAGCTGAAGGTGAAAATCTGGGCCAAAAATTGTATGCGTAGCGCCCCTGATCCCTATGCGTAGCACCCCTTTGAACCTATTTTTGGAGCACTTCCCGACATCCAAATTGAGCTCATGATCACTCTTTGGAAATCCCTATATGTCTACTTTCCAACCCAAGTGTAATTTTCCAATTTGGAGCTCATTTTCCCCCTCAAAACGGAATTCTCCCAGAGGTACTCCCTGCAGTTGGAAAAGGTGGCAGCGAGGTGGTTTTCATGATGTTTTTGGACATTTTGACCACCCAGAACTTGATGAAATGCCTTGGAAGTGGATGTACAAGTGTATTTCTTCATGAAAAATCCACAACTACAAGCCATTTGTCAATTGGACCTCCCAATCTTCAGGGTAGCGCACTGTGCGCTACCCGTAGAACCTAAAAACCTGTTTCTTAAGCCAAAATTTTTGAAATGACAAAATTTTCTCCAAATGTGACCAAAATTGGAGTGAAGACCCTCCATCATGTATCATGCTCAACTAGTGAAGCCTCGGCCAAAACACGAAGCGGATCAGGCCTTTTGCGTTGCTTTTTCACTTTTCTCAAACGCCCCTTGAGGATCTTCATTCTCACTTTGCAAACATGCATGAGAGCCCAATAGTGAGTCTTCATGTGACGAAGCATGTCCTTGTCCCTATTTACCTTCACCAACAACTTCTCCAAGTGAATGTTGACCCTCTCGAGCCAAGTCTCCCGGTCAGCTTCTACCTCCTGCTCATAAAGTTCATGCTCATCTTTCAAATGTTTTTTGCGCTGCTCTAAGTAGTTGATCACCCATTTTTCCATCTGCAATTTCTTGTGCAGCAACTCATTCTCGGTCCTTTGCTCTCGAATGATCTCCTTGAGCTCTGAGGTAGGAGAGCTAGCATCAACATCAATGATATCCGTGTCCTGACCTCTTGAAGGACCCTCATCAATCATGGGCCTCTTGCCCCTGTCCTGGACCTGTACCTGTGCTGAAGAAGATGGCGAGACCCCTTCCACATGATGTGGAGATAATATTCGTTGTGCCGATGAAGTCAACAAGACCCCTTCCACCCCGGGTGGAGATAGTACTCGTCGTGCAGCTACAAATAAGGCTCTGGGGCCTTTTTGATATGTCACATATGCTAGAGCATCAACATGCTCAGTCTCATGTCAAACTGCTATGAAGGCCCTCCCTCATCATGGACAATCTCAGGAGGTGGGTGTGGCACCATGACGAAGTGGCGAAAAATGAAATCCTCCCATGGAATACCCTGTTGTGCCAACTGATGCATCACTATGATCTTGATTAGTGCATAATGATAAATGCTCTTGTGTTGCTGTGCTGGGCTCTTCCTTTGTACCAAGGGCACCATCCTCTCTATATTCCAGCACATGAAAAATGGAATGTTCATCATTCGTACCCGTGTGAAATGCATCAACAAACGGATATGGTACGAATATAGACGTGAAAATCTACCCTCACAAGTGAAATAGCGAATAATGAGCCTCATCAAGGGTGCATACTCATCCCTTAGGAATCTGAAGGGAAAAACAACAGTTAGGTGTCTCATACATCCAGGTTTGATATATGGCTCATAATGAAATCTTTCTAACTGTTGGCGCTTGTTCCACTCCTCTCCAACATTTGGTATCTCGGTTGCTTGAGCAACAATCTCGGGTGATAGTGTGAATTCCACTCCTGCAAAGTTCACATGACCATTGTGCAAATGTAGGACAAACAAGCAGACTAATTCTTTGTGATGTTGAATTTGTGAGATCCTCTCGCAATACTCAAAACATGATAGGTACCGAAAACATGTCACTGCAAGTGGACAAGCTTGCAAATGAGCCAAAGAAGTGGGCTCCTCCCTGACATGCCGACCACCTTTACCACCCTTGTGATGCCTCCTTGGAACCTCTATCTCCAGTGTTGAATCACAGTCAACACTCTTTTCATAATCTGATTCGGTTTCTGACATGGTTTTGGAGGCAAAGTGACTGAAATGTAATGCTGAGTTTGCACCCAATGAACTGATATTTGACTTTTTCAAATGCTGTCACCAAGGGGACAAAAAGACATGGGAATTGTTAGGGAAAGGGGAACATGAGGGAATTAGGGACAATAATTGGGATTTTAAGGTGAAGTAGGGTTTGCGAATTTAAGGATTTTAAGGTTTAAGGAGTTTAGTAGGGTTTAGGGATTTTAGTGGATTTTAATAGGAAGATTATAAAATTGCATGGGAAAATTTTAAGGAGAATGTTGGTGAAGGTGGGGAAAAAAAAAGGATCAATAATGGGCAACCTTGGACAGCAAAATACTTTGAAACCCTAGCACAACTAAGTCTTTAAATTTCACATAGCAATGTAGGGTTTCAACTTCACATTTTCATGGCATTTTTAACATATTAATTTCTCATTCATCTTGCCAAACCAAAACTAGCCATGGAGGAGAGGCATACCTAAAGATTTCTTGAGAGAAAAGAGGATTTGGTAGCTTGCTGGCAGTTTATTGGGCGAAAAACCCAACGCGTAGCGCATCTTGCCCAATGTGTAGCGCCCCTCTGGTGCGTAGCACCTGAGTAAAAATATACTGGAAAAGTCGCGCTGATGCGTAGCGCGCCCTGGGTGTGTAGCGTGCCTCAGTTGATGCATAGCGCGCTCCTGAAAACTGCCCAATTTGCTTAATGACTCTTGAAATCGCCTTTGCAAGGATTCTCTTGGCTTGTGAGAGGCAAATGAGTTTCTAATGAAGAGTGATGTGCTTTTATAGGCTCCCTTTTGATTTTTATTTGCCCAAAACCCACTTTGTAATGTTTGAATGTTGACACTTTTTGAATTAATTGGCTCTGACTTCTGGTTTCCTTTTAAAAAAAAAAAAAAATTGCTTGAAATGATGATTTCTTCTGAAATTTTTTGCAGAGATGGCTTCGGAGATGCTTTGGCAAAAGAGACCAAGGCTGCGCTTCAACATTTGGAGAATTTGAAATTTTGACAAAGTTTTACAAAAAATGAGATAATGACCTTTGTTTTTCAAAAACGGAGTTTTGAAGACAAGGTGAAAATTTAACTGTACAATGATGAGAATTATTGAAATGATGCTTTATGAAGGACATCCCTCTATCCTGCTGGTCCTTTATGACCTCTCAAGACAAAAATTGACTCAACCCTAGACCTAAGACCTCAAAATTTAAAACAAGATAAATGACCCTTTGAAGATTGTATTCACTCAAACACACCTGAACCAACAGTGCCAAACAGGAGGGGAATAAAAGACACAAATTCCTCCAGCAGAGATATGGCATGCCTAACGGAATGCAACATGATCACACTGATGGGACACCTAATTATGAAATGCAAAGAGCTTTGATCTCTGGTGGAGGGCTACTAGACCGAATCTAACATATCACATATTGCCTGCATGTCACTCTGGCATGCTAGAATGACTTAGCGCTGCTTAGGATACCATGTCACTCCCCTCTTACCACACCTAAAACTCATTGACACTCCCTATCACACACTCTTATTCATTCATTTCCATGCATTTTGACCTAGTGCTCCCTTATGTTTCCCTAGAACTCACTAACACTCACCACACATTGACACACCTAACTGTAATGAGTTTCACTAACAGTCAATCCAAAAACCCTTCTAGAGTCTAGCTAGTTACTTGTTCTTCACTATGATATTAGGGATAAGTTTATTGTATAGTGTTCTGTGTGAAAATATTACTAGGTGTTTTTATCGCATAGAGTAATTATGATCTTCCCCATGTACATAAGGATAATTGAAAAGTGTTTCCCATAATCATGCAAGTGGAACTTCAACATGTACATTAGGGTAACCACAAAATATTTATCATATTTACACAATGAAAGGTGATAGGAAAATATTTACATTATATACGTGAATGTACTAAGATCAGGACCATTAGCATCATATCCACATATTTACCACAAGACGAGGGTCATTACAACCCCTTAAAAATAGCCATAAGGCCTTCCTCTTTTGTAGCTCCTTGACCACAAGGGTTTAATTGAAAAACACGTAGTTCCTTTAAAGATTTGTAGGTTGAGGTAGCCACTTCAAGCCCTCGAACTTAAAGATAATCAAATATTTGAAATTTGTTACAATAATAAGTCCATTATGTACACTCCTCATCTTAGAGTTGGGTAGATAGGGAGAATACTTTATTGATGCCAACCTTGTAAATGAAAAACTTTGCCTACTCATTGGTTGGACACTCCACCACTAGTTGACACCACTAACACACACCAAAAGTCCAAGATACCCATAATATGTGCCCTACACCCAAGGGCTTAGA
>APFE030178655.1:8104-96552 GCA_000404065.3 Pinus taeda
TATAATGTATCCGAATGTGTCCTTTTCCGAGGGTCAATGTGTCCGTATCCGACACTCGAATCCCCGTGTCCATTGAATCCTGTATCCCCGTGTCAGGTGACTTAGCTAACAAGTAAAAAGCATCATAAGTCAAGAAATAATTATCTTCAATGAGAGGTGATCCTCTTCCTCTTGAATCAATCTTCAAGAGCCATCAATGTCCATGGTCCATATACCGATGTTGCCTTCAAGTATCCAACCAGGTTTGCTAAGGATTATCCCATCTAGGGCTTCATCAAATCTCCCACAAGTGCTTGAGCATCTTCTCATTGACCATGCTAGAGTTTCATACATCAAATTTAAAGTCCTTGCCATAAACCAGGGTTTTCTCTCCAACTCTAATCTCACAGAATCCATCAAACCCTAATCATCAAGATGCCTAAGGTTTTCTTCAAACCCTAGAATTATTTTACGTCTCCACCATCCTCTTCTTGCTTCCATCAAAGGTGTCATTATTGCGGTGATCTCCATGAATTTTCTTTAGCCCAACTCCAATACCATGTTAATTCTTCACAGGGTGATATTGTTCTTTACTTTGATAATTGCATTTCATCATTAATACATTAAGTTCACCCCATATTATCAATACATTATTTAGATCTACACCATTATACATCAACGTATGCAATTGCATAGAATGAAACGACGTCACCATCATCATCAATGCAGCGGAACATAAAATGAATAGTAGAAGAAAAGCATGCACACATATAGAGACACTAGGATTGGTCCAAGACCAGAGGAAAGCCCTTGCAAATCTTCTTCTTCTTGGATCGTCATCAAATGATGTAGCAAAAGAGAGTACAATGATCCATAAATTTATCTATGCAGCAAAACAATAATGATATCCATGAAATAGCTCTAATCATGCTAGGAATCAAAACCCTCATACTGATGGTTGTAATGTGTAGTCACAAACGGATGTCAACTGTTGTATACTGTTGTCACTGTCAATGAGCCCAATACATATGTTTGTAGTGGATACTATCAAATCAAATCTACTGATCTACAGATCTGTATAACAGCAGAGAGAAACCCAGATCTACCAGATCACTGAAGTCAACTGAAGCCAAGATGTCAAACCCTAGATCTGAACTTTAGCCGCTCTCATCAAAACTGTTTGTGTGCGACTAAAACTCCCTGGTCACTCTCTCAGATACTGTGTGAGGGTGACTTTGACTGCTCGATCGCTCTTAGGAAGACTCTGTGTGCGATCGAGGTGAAAGACACCTAAAACCCTTGGTCGCTCCCTTGAAGTTACTGTGCATGCGTCCGGGACAACCTAGTCACTCTGAGGACCACTCTGTGTGAGTGACTAGGGACTGATACCTCCAAATTTTCCTCTAAAGCCCAAGTCGCTCCCATAAGCCTTTGTGCTAGTGTCTATGGGTCTCTAGTCACTCTCATAGGCTTATATGCTAGTGTCCAGGGACTAAAATGCCCTGTTCTGTGCCAACGTCAGGGACTAAAATGCACTATTTTGTGCCAACATCTGAGATCCAGAAAACCCTAACCCAGAGCAAACCTTTTGCCAGTGATTTCAGACCCTTGTGTGAACTCCTTTCGTGGAACTTATGCGAACCAAGACAAAAGAGAAGAGAAGGCGTGTCCAAATTATCTTGAGGTCTCTTCTATTTATAGGATTTTCCTGAGGATTCACTTGGGGTTAAGACTGACCCAAGCAGTTACTCATGTGGTTAGGGCCGACCCATTCCATAATACATGTATGAATAAAATAATTCATAACTCGACTTTCGCTTGACCAGATTGCACAACAGCAAATTGCTCTTCATGGATATCCACAGCGATTTAGAGATTGCTCGTGGTTCACTTATTGGATGAGGAGGATGAACTTGATCCATCATGCCCAGCTGGCCCCAGATCTACACCAGACACTTGGTAGATGATCCAGGACTCGCACAATGATGTGGCATCACCTACACCATCATCCTAGCCCTTGCAGGTGATCTACAGGCATCTTCGATTTGTTTGGATACCCATGAGGACACTTGTGTGCCCCCACATGTCATTTGGAGCACCACAAGTTATTGCAAGGGGTCAACCCCTTTCCCACTCCTTTTGAGGGTGCTATTCTTCATTGTGGCACCCATGGACCTCATTAGGCCTCCTAGAGGGCCCTATGACAAGCATAGATTATTATTTGACCCCTTGAGAGGTTTACTTTTCATTTATGAGCTAGTTTGGTTGGCTTGTCACCAAAAGTTGTATTATTAGCACATTATTTTATTTTTGGGGCTTATGTAGGCCAAGGAGGCTAATTCGAACTACTAAGTTGTGTATAAAGAGGAGTGAGATGAATTCGTTTGTCATCATCACTTTCGTTTGGATCACTTATCTCTCTTGAAATTTTCTCACTTTTTCTAAGGATGAATTGGAGATTTAAGGATGAATTTTGATGTATGGATATTGATCTATCTTCTCTAGGAGATTCTTTATTGTCAATTGGGAATGGCTAGATATACTCTATTACATGTAAGTACGTGCTTTTGATGTTATTCTTGTTTAATTTTGTCATATATCATGGACAGGGATTTTAATTGTTCTAGGGCATAACTGCTACATGCATCTACTGCTTAATATTGTAGAATTTATCTCTATTATAGCATTTCCTTTAATGTATGGGCCATGTAATAGGAGCAAAATCTCCTCGGGGTATAATTTGACCTTGACAAGCCATGTCTCTTGCACATCGAAGTATAAAAGCTGCAAGATTGCTTCTCCTTGATCTAGAAGGCAAATGAAGTGATCTTAAAGGCCTCTTTGACTGGAAACCAAGAAATCCTACTCTTAGTCAACATAGACTCCATTCTCCCAAAGATTAAGGCACTGATCTACCAAGGGTGGTCACTAAAATCCACATTTTCTCACATCCTTCCGGGACTAGCTACATTGGGGTACCTAGGGTCTCCTGCATTGCCCTTTCCTCTACTTCTCCTCCAATTTTGAAGCCATTTTGATGGTGGAGTTGGTAGAAAAATCAAGCCCTAGCTTTAGGATTAAAACATTCCCTGCCATCCCCAAGTCTAGTGCCTCGTAGGGTCAAGACGACATCTTCAAGTGAAATTCTTCTCTTAATCCTTTCCCCCACCTTGTCTAAGGTAAGAATATCATTGGTTGCTTCATACCTTCCTCATACCCTAGACCAGGTCCACTTGGCCTCGTGTGGTCCCATTCCTTCAAAAGACCATTCTTCAAGAACCATCTGAGATACCAGTTCTAACAAGGATTTTAGGGATTGGGGAACTCCTTTACAATCCTATTCCCATAAACCTAACCCTCAAAATCCTCTTCCTTTCCCTAGAAATACATAACACCTTGCTTAGAAAGCAAGCAAGCTCCATCATTTCAAACGTTTTTGGGAAAGGATTTGGTTAACTCATATTCATTGAATTATCATTCATTAGTGACTCCATATATATCGGGTCTCCTCTCATCGATGAAAGTCCATAGATAGAAGGGAGCCTTAGCTAAGGTGACAGTGGGCTAAGTCTCCATTTGTTGCCCTTGGCCTAGCATTTTCCCTTTAGGGATCCCCCTTAGGTCCATTGCTAGTATGAGTAGTAACAAAGTCCACATGGAAGAAGGGGAGTAACAATTAAAAAGGGAGAGAAGAGCCTCATTTTTGCATCTTTTTGGCATTTCATTTCAGAACTCGAGAGTTTGCTTGAGCTGCTTAGCCAAGACAACCAATGTTGTTTAGCATAAGGAATTCCAAGCAGGAATTCCATCTCTTCTTTGGTGAACTACGAGTGTCACTCAGCTGGTGTGGGTTTTAGGAGGATGCAAAAGAGAAATTCGTGGAGCATAGGAAGGCAAGTAATTGGTGGATTCTCGGCTGGAGAATTTGCGGAAAATTTTCCTAGTGGAGGACAAGCTTTCCCTTAGAGATTTTTTGGGTTGAGAACGCTGCTACTTGGAGAACAAAATTTTCATCTATAGGGCTAGCGTAATGGTTTTCTGGGCACCATTCAACACAGAGGTTTTGAGTGGATATTTTGGGCAGGAGTTGGGCTGGAATTTCACACTTATTTTCGGAGGAATTTTGTAGAGGTATTTCTAGCAGCTTGAGGGAGGAAATTGGAGCTATTTTGCAACACAACTTTTTGGTTGAGTGCAAAACCATTTTGCACTATTTTGGGCATTCCGGTTCAACTGGAATCAGCCCAAAAGAATTTTGAGTTTTGTTGGTTGGGGTGTGAGGAGCCTCTCTCTAATTTTTTAAATTTTTTGGAGCATTTTTTAGGGTTAATATCACAATTTTCCTCCAGTTCAACAACAACAATAGAAATTTCTAGGCAATGTGTTTGGGCAGATTGGGCCATTTTAGTTGGAGATTTCACTTAGTTTCTTACTTGGGTATTGCATGCTTGTAGTAGCAAGCTAGGTTCTATCATTTCACTCAATTGTACTCATTTCTAGCTTGAAATTGAATAAAATGGCTTAGATTTATGGTTTCTATTATATGGTTCACTGATTTACACTTTCTTGTGTAAATTTGTGCTTGCATGTGTGAATTTCCTTGTAGTTTAGTGCATGTATTTGATATTCCATGTATTTCCTAGTTTGGAACATTACAATGGTATATTTCACTTAGTTTCTCACATGAGTATTGCATGCTTGTAGTAGAAAGCCCAACTTCTATCATTTCACTCCATCATTCTCATTTCCAGCTTGAAATTCAATAAAATGGCTCAGATTTATGGTTGTTATTCTATGGTTCACTGATTTATACTTGTGTAAATTTGTGCTTGCATGTGTGAATTTCCTTCTTGTAGTTTAGTGCATGTATTTGTTATTCCCTCTATTTCCTAGTTTGGAACATTATAGTGGTACCAGAGCATGTTCTTAGCCAGTATGGGCGAACATTAATAAATGATGCCACCCAAATACCAACGCGTAGTCTTCCAAAGAGGCAGAGGAAGAGGAAGAGGATGTGGTAGAGGAGAATACCCTAATCATTTCTCTGATACAGAGCTTGACCACACCAAAGTACACATGGAGGGACAAGAAGGAAAGGAGCAACCAAGGCAAGAACATCAGAACTAGGTTATGGATAGGTTGTTGAGGGTAAATCAACAGATGTTGAGGCAGGGCCAGTTGATGATGGATATGATGCAGCAGATGATGGGCCTGCAAGTGCAGAACTAGCCAAAGCATGACCACAATAGAGATGAGATTTCCACAGAATGAGCGTTAGCAGTCACATACTCCCATGAATGGCTAGGCTAACCACCCCACTATCCCACAATTTATGCATGAGCTAGAGAGAGAGGCAACGAAATCCTGTTGTAGATTTGGTGCACTCTATTGAGATGGGGATTGATGAGTATGAGGGGATAGACCCCAGGATTCAGCGTGTCATGTCTTTTGGGGAGTTTATACACCTCAAAGAGAGACGCAAGACTAGAGCTAGAACATCTTATAGAGGAGGATAGTCGAACCAGGAGGTGCAGAAGGTAGCAGGGAAGGTCACACTTCCATACTTTGATGGGTTAGCCAAGAGCTCAACTAGAGCATGAGTCCAGAAGCTGGATACTTATCTCCATTTGAACTCCATGTGAGAGACTGATGCTATTCGATTTGCCATCCTGCATTTGGAGGGAGATGCATAAGAGTGGTAGTACCATGGATTGATGACTGATGCTATTTGATTTTCCATCATGCATTTGGAGGGAGATGCATAAGAGTGGTAGTACCATGGATTGATCACTCTTGGACACATACCCATTACTTCCCATACTGAGTTCACCAGAAGATTGATTGAGAGATTTGACAGGAAGGAACCAAAGTTGCACTTCAGGGAGTTAGCACATCTGAGACAGACCGATAGTCCTAAGGCCTACATATGAGAGTTCCAATGATTGGACGTGATGGCTATAGACATTTCAGAGACTTAGCTGATTATGTTGTTTGTTGAGGGGCTAACTAATCCCCTACATGGATGGGTGAGAGCCTATAGGCCCGCAACATTGTTGGATGCCATCTCTAGGGGAAAAGACATGATTGACGCCTTGCCCAAGACCAAGGCCCCTATACTCGCTAGACACACTGCAACCCAAGGGGGCAGAGATACTAGATAGATACATAGAGAGGTTGGGCATGGACATCTTGATGATGAGACTAGGAGGGAACTCTGGAGGAGGAAGTTGTGTTTCATGTGCCAGGAGCCATGGGCACTAGGGCACAAGTGCACCAAGGGCAAGGCCCACTACATCAAGGTGTATTCAAATAGCGAGCCTGATAATGAGATTGAGCAAGAGGTTTCCTCAGGAGATGGAGGACCCTAGTCCATGGGAGGTGGACCACCACCACCACCACTAGTGTAGGAGGGAGGACCGCTTTTTCCTACTGGAGGGGTTATTGCTTCACTTTGGGGAGTTTCCAAGTATTTGACACTACAGATCAGGGGCATAGTGTCGGGACAACGTGTTTTAGTGCTAGTGGATAGTGGGGCTACCCAAATTTATTGATGCTCAAAAGGTGAAGTGGAGAGGCATACACACAAAGAAATTTGAGGGGTTTTTAGTGCTTGTACTAGGGGATCGAACCATGCAATGCATAAGATATGTTCCCATCTTGACCCTGACCATGGGCAATTATTCTGTGACATATCATTTCTTTATGGTTGATGTGCCAGACACCAATGTGGTGATGGTTGTCTAGTGGCTATATTCTTTGGGGCATTTCACTATTGATTGGAAGAAGTTAGAGATGGAGTTCATGGGGCTAGATGGGAAGCTAGTAGTATTGAGGGGCATGCATTTGTACCTACCACACATCATGTCAGCCCACAGGATGGAGGCTGATTTGAGACATGGGGACATAGCGTGAGTAGTAGATTTGTGTATTTCAGAGGCAGGGAAGAAACAACATCCACATCCAAATATCTTGGCACTACTAAAGAAGCATCAGGCAGTGTTCAAGGACATTCATCTAGTCGTCCACCAAATAGAGGGTTTAAGCATATTATAAAGTTGGAGGGTGTGCATGTAGTCATCATGACTCCCTACAAACATCCTAAGGCATACCAAGATGAGATCGAGAGAGCCATACAGGAGTTGTTGACCTTGGGACACATTAGACCCAATTCCAGTACCTTTGCTTCTTTAGTTATGTTGGTGAAGAAGAAGGATCAGACACTTGGCATGTGCATTGATTATAGGGCCCTGAACAAGAAGACACAGACTAACATGTACCTGATCCCATACATCGATGAGTTGATAGAAGAGCTTAGAGGAGTTAAATACTTCTCTAAGATAGACTTGCATTCAAGATACCAACAGATTTAGGTGAGAGAGCAGGATATCCCAACACTACATTCCGATGCCACTATGGGCATTTTGAGTTCACGGTTATGCCCTTTGGGATAACCAACACACCAACTACTTTTCAGACTTGCATGAACCATGTGTTCCGCAAGAAGTTACACAAGTTTGTGTTGGTATTCCTTGATGATATTTTGATATACAACAGGACGTGGGAGGAGCATTTTCAACACTTGGAGAAGGTCCTGCGCATCTAGGAGGAGCAAAAATTCTATGCCAATATGTCTAAATGCGAATTTGGATTGATAGATATGTTATATCTGGGACATGTGATTGGGGAGGATGGACTCAGGGTCCATCATGAGAAGATTAGGGCCATTTTGGATTGACCTACACCTACGAATGTGACAAATTTGCGAGGTTTCCTAGGTATATGTACTTACTACAGGTGCATTGTGAAGGGATTCTCTCAATTGGCAATACCCCTCACAGACTTGACGCAGAAGGGAGCATTTGAGTGGATAGATGTGGCACAAGAGGCTTTTGAGCACCTTAAGAGGGTGATGAGAAGTTGTGCAGTCTTAGCTTTATTGGATTTTTCACATCCCTTTGTGTTGGAGTGTGATGCATTTGGAGAGGGCATCGGGGCAGTTCTAATGCAGGGAGGCCACCTGATTGCATTTGAGATCCAGAAGCTACAACCTCATGAGAGATTGTATTCCATCTATGATAAGGATATGTTGGCCATAATGCATGTGCTGGCCAAATTTTGGCAATACTTGGTGGATAATGTGAAAATTTCAAGTCTGAAATTCTATTGCAGCAACTGGAATTAATTCTTCTAACTGTTAATTAATTCAGCTGTTTATTGCTACGGAAACAACGAATTAATCACATTGCAATCTTCATAAATATTACTGCGGAAAATAAAAGCGCTGGAAACTGAGAAACACTAGCACACACACATAAAAATGACACCATTATTTTTGGAGAAAAGTCCTCGGAAAACCCAATCTTGGGAAAACTGGTGCAATAGTTGAGGGTTTTTATTATTAAGCAACAGTGAAATTATCGTAGTACAATCTGGATGCTGAAAACTAACAATCTTTGTCTTTGCTTCCTTCTTTGGCTCAAACTTCTCTGGCAACTCCTATTGCTCTCTAGAAAATCAAACTGCCCAAGGAAATCGATCTCAATAGTGTGTTCTCCATCTATCCATCGAATTCTTATAATCTTTTCTTGGACCTCCAATGACCAAGATTAAAACTTAATCAAGGGCTAAGATTATTTCTCACTCGGTCGGTGTGAGTTTCTAGAGAATTTTTACCTTTCTTAGTTGATACCGATTAATTAACCACTTTCTCTAAGTTTAGAGTTAGGAAATATTTAAAAAATAGGCTAATAATCTAATTGAGACACTTCTATGTGGAATTAGCATAAACGATTTCTGGGCTATGGAGAAATCCTGTGTTTTAGCCTCTCCGCAAATTTTTGAGACTAGAACACCTCTGATGCTACAAAAACTAACTCTCTCTTAGCGAGGAAGGTGTTGTAGTGCTGCACCGCTGCTACAACACCCTGTCTCTGTATCACCCTTTGTCACGTAGTTGATGTCTGGCCACTGTGACTACCTGTCACTACCCACCAAACACTGCGCACTCTGGGTTAGTTTTTATAGCATCAGATGTGGTCTAGCCATGAAATCTGGTGGAAAGGCTAGAATACATGTATTCTCCAAAACCCAGAAATTGTTTCTGGAAATTCCACCTAGAGGCGACTTAATTAAAATAATTAATCAGTTTTAAATATTTCCTATATCTAAACTTAGGAAATATGATTAAATAAAGGGTATTAATTAAGTCATGGTGAGAATCTTCTAGAAAAAGACTTGGATCGAGTTCTAGTTAATCTTATCCATTGATTAAGTTTTAATCATGGCCATTGATGTCTCAACAAGAAATTATAAGAAGAAACATGATGGGGCTTGGAGAAGATACACCAACAGTTTTATTTCAGTGGCAGATTTATTTCCAAAGTACCAATGGTGAGTTACCGGAAAGAGAGCTAGCGAGCTCGAAGTAGTGAGAGAGGTGAAGGGATAATAAGGCTGAGGAATTTTTTCCAATTCTGGTGAGTGCACTGCAGAGAGGCCATAAGTGCCACAGAGAGGCAATGCAGAGCCACATAGAGGCAGTGCAATGCTTCAAAGGGGATTTCGTATTTTGTTGGGGAGAAGCAATGATTCAGAGCCAGAAGTCGGAGAGAGAGTTCGGAGGCTAGGAGGATCCATCTTCCAGACAACAGTTGATCAGATAGCTAGAGGGAAAGCAGTTATGAGTTATGAGGACACAGTACTGTGTAGGCTGATGCAGTGACTGCGCAGAGGCAGCAAAGAACAATTCAACTTGAGCCAAGGTCAGTGTCGGATCGCTTGTGGGAGTGAGATTTTTCTCACTAGAATTATTGTAAGTCATTTCTCTATTTCTCTATATGGATTGCTAGATTTGAGCATCCATAGTCTTGTACCTAGATTTACTACTGCATAATATTAAAACCTTTAGTTGTTGCACCGGTGTTCCATAGTTGGGTTTTTTCGGGGACTTGGTCCAAGAATAACTGTGTATTTGTGTGTGTGTGCATCTATTCTTCCAGCGTTTTTATTTCTTCCGCAACATTTATTTTTTGAAGGTTGCAGTGTATTTGTTTCGATATTTGCCATAGCACACAAAAAATAATTTGTTTAATTAAATTAACAAATAGAAGAAATAACATCAGTTGTTGCAATAGGATTTCAGGTTTCGGAATTTTCACATAGTATCAGAGCACAAATTGAAGCCGGAGAGCTCAGTTGTAGGATAGAAGGACCTTTGAAGCACCGCGTAAGTAGTTGTTCGAAACCCTAGGGAATGCACAATCCCTTTGGCCAGGAGGGGCAATTTTTTGAGGAAAAGTTTATTTCTTTGAGAGAGTCGACAAAGCATAAATTTTCCACGTCAAAGATTACCAAAGGCAGAGGGAGAAGCAATATTTTCCTTGCAGAGCAGATCTTCAGTTGGGATGTAGTTATTTTGCAGCAGTTTGTTGGTGCAGAATATCGTCAAGAGGAAGGAAGAGCACTCACTTAGGGAATTCTTTCCTCAGGGAACTTCTAGTCTAGAAGTTCGATTTTTCACTGTAGGGAAGCAGTAGTTGTGAGCAAATTTTCCGACTCGAGCAGGGAGTGCGTGAGGAGGACTTCAATTTTTTGCAGAGATGGCATCAACAACGCTGAGAGATCAGGATCGGTTGGATGGAGCCTCCAACTACGTGATCTAGAAGGCAAGAATTTCCTATCTTCTAGATGAATATGATCTCAAAGCTTATATCGATAACATGGTAGTTGTACCCATGGATGCAGATTAGTTGAAGGCCTACAAGGAGATGGCGAAAGGAAAGAGGTTGATTCTTGATGGGGTTCGAGATTACGTGGTGTCTCACATAGCTGGCAAAGATTCTACCAAGCAAATGTGGGAAGTTCCTTACACTACACCAGGGATCTTCCCAACAATAGAAGATGTATCTTGAGGAGAAGTTGAGATGTACAAAGATGCAGAAAGGGGAAAGCATAGACCCCTTACTAACTAGGGTTCAGGATGTATGATACCAGTTGTCTGCAGTAGGGTTAGCACTCCAACCTACAAAATTGGTGTGGTTAGCTCTAAACAACGTTTTCGAAGACTGGTAGGTCTTCGTCTAGAGTATTTTGACCAGAGACAAGTTGCCAGAGTGGGATCGAATGTGGGTTGATCTGCAGTAGGAGGAGATGAGGCGAGATTTGGTGAAAAGCACCATCAATGGCAGCAACAATAGCAGTGGGATGAAGCAAGTGAAGGAAGAGGAGAATGTGGCCCTCGTAGCAAAGGGGCAACAAGAGTAGCACAGGAGGAAGAAGGACCTTTCCACAGTCAAATGCTTCAGATGTGGTGAGCTTGGCCACTACAACACCCAGTGTCATTGTTACCACTCAAAATAGTAGGGGACCTAAAATGGGTTCCTAAGATGGAAATCGCTAGGTTAAGGGCAATGGTGGAGACTAAGACCATTGTCACCACAGCTAAGTCTCCGCGCTCTTCACGGACTTTTACTGATGGGAGGAGTCTCGATAGTGTAGGGATCACTATGTAAAGTAGATGTCAATGGACAGGTAAGGAGTGACCCTGAAAACCCTTTCCCAAGGATGGAGTGAAAGATGGAAATTGCTTGCTCTTTAAGCAAGGGACTTGGTCCACCAAGAATAAGGGGTGAGGATTGGAGGATTGAGGGAGAAAGGATAGGCTTATATATGAGTTTCTCAGTCCCTATAATCCTAGGAAACTTGGATTCCCCAATAGTCCTTGACAAATAGTCTTTATTGAGAAGTGGTACCACACAGGGCCAAGTGGACCCAGCCCAGGTTCGGGTATTTAATGTAGCAACCAATGATGTTCCTATCCTGGACAAGGTGAGTTGAAAGGACCAAACAAGAATATTTACTTCAAAAGGTTGAACTGATGCTATTGAGATCTAGCGTTGGGGATGCCTAGGCAAAATTTGATCCCAGAGCTAGGGCTTGGGATTTCTGGAGATTCCACTGTTAGAATTGCCTCAAATTTGGAGGAGGGAGGGGATCCACCAACACAGTAGCCTGTAGGAGATTGAAGTTTTTCCTATGGTCAATTCCCGGGAAATTGATGCCCAAGGTGACCTAATGGGGCCAGACTTGGGGAAAAAGGGGAAAATACTAAAAGGAAGGTTAAAATGATCACCCCTTTAAGGGACCAGTGCCTAATTCACTTGGGGATATGGAGTCAAGGATGGTTATGAGTAAGAACTTGGTTTCTTGATCAAGGAGGTCTAGAAAGTCAACTTCATCCAATGTTGAGAGATAGAAAAGAAAAGTGACCTTCAAGCATTTATACTTCAAATAAAACAATGCAAGCTTATCGAGACAAATAATCTCTAGGACATTTCATTCATATAACATTGGCCCATACATTAAATTAGCTAAAACATGCTCAATTCCACATTTCAATTATGCAACAACTAGCCCTAATTTTAGCAGTATGCAGCAACAAGAATAATAACATCAAAATTCACCTACAACATTATAGAATATATCCAACCAACATTTTATTCACAAGACAAATCTCCAAGACAAGATAAATAGCCCAAATCCATACATCAAAATTCATCCATCTCCAAAAAAAAATCCTCCAAGGAAAAAATATGAAGTTCTCTATAATTAGAGAGATCCCAAGTCCAGTGATGATATAAATGAATGTATATAACATTAATATATAGCCTCCTAAAGAATTGAATTAGCCAATGGGCTCCTAATGATAAAATAATGTGAAAATAATAACCCTTATTGGTGACAAGCCCACCAAACTAGCTCACAAATGTAAAAATAAGCCTCACAAGGGGGTGGCCCCTTGTTCTCCATGTAGAAGCCTTGTGGTGCTCTCAGTGGGTCTGAGGGCACATCAATGACCCCATGGGTCTCCATATGAATCAAAGATGTTTGTATATCCTCTGCAATGGTCCGAGTGGTGGAGTGAATGTTTCCATGAAACTGTACAAATGCTGGGATACCTGCTAAGAGTGTGGGCTCCTATGGGGGCCTGCTGGGCATAGTGTACCAAGCATATCACCATCATCCCAAAAGTGGATTGCTTGTAGTCTTTGAACATCCATGAAGATTTGTGGAGTGTTATCTGCTGCCATGGAGGCCCATGGCTCTCTATCCACACCCTACATGTGCTAATGTGGGTCTCTGGGGGTCAGGATCCCATATAGGGAAGCGAAACCCAAATGGAAACCACCTGCAATCTTGCATAAGATCCAATGCGTCTCCCAGGCTTCCAATACAATCAATCATTAAAATAATCAGGTAAAAGAGCTTATGAACCATGGATAGCAAAGTGGGCACTTCATAATGGCATGCCCTTCCGTAATGGGCCTTGGCATGTGCTAGTGTCTCCAGGCTCCAAAGGGGTCAGCCAAGTATCTTATTAGGTGGTTTCAGCCCTTAGAGGGGATAGTATGTCCAAGGCACATCCTTTTGATGGGGGTGGCAAGTGACAAATAGGTGAGATGGAATAGGGAATGAAAGGGCCAGCCTTGGGCCACATAATGGGGCATAAGGGTAGCTAGATAAGGGGAAGCCCACACCTAGGTATATAATATATAGGAGGGAGAAATCGTGGTACATGAGGTGCCCCGGCCTTGATTTTTCCACTCTTCTTTATATGTCTTTTTCCTTTTATGAATTTTCTTTAATTAACTGCTCGGGGCTCAAAGGATAAGATCATGGTGTGTATAATATAACAGTGGTTACCCCTTTTGAGGTGAGGCAGTTCATTGCCTTCCAAGGGTTGGGACAGTTATGGGTTCCTAAATGATAGAGGAGGCTCATCTAGGGCCTACGGAACCAGGGTGATGGCCATGGATGGGGTAGAGCTCATGTGTTGGCTTTTGCCCACATGCCCAATATTTTTCCCCGACCATCTTTTTCATTTTTTGGTACAATTTCCTATTAAATGTGGCTAATTATGCTTTTTTTTCTTTTTCTTTTAATTGCTTCACCCTCCAGGGCATCATTTTAGGCTTGACTCAAGGTGGGGGCAAGGGGATAGGGAGGCTAGCCCTATGTGGACCTAGGTGGGAGAAATGATGAATGGGAGTATAGTGAGTGGAAATGGAGTAATATGTGCAAGTAAAGGAGCGGCACCACACACCCAAAATCGGGGTTTCCCAAGTAGTACCACCCTAGAACTAAATAGTCAATAAAGGAGATCTCACAGGACTAAGATCCAAGGGTAACAACCAAAAAAGATCAGGGGATAGGAGCACAAAACTAAGCCCACTCTTTCTGCCAAATCCCCCCTTCAATCCATACCCAAAATTATCCATGATAAGTAAACCCAATACTCAATTACCAAATGACAAGGCATACCTCTAGATTCGGGAGGCCCACCTTCAAACATACGAACAATACAAGTGGGTGAGTGACCACATGGTTGGCTCAGGTGGCAGAGAAATGGCACAACGAGCTAGTAGGAGGCATCAAGGGGCTGCTGGCTACCAACTGAGGCTCATCATGGAGAAAAATTCTCCTGGGGATATCACCCATAAGGTGGTGGGTAACAATCCTCTCTGGAAGAAGGACAAGGAGGAGAAGCAGGACCAGGCGACAACTCATCCAGAGATCGATAGGCTGTCCTCCAGATTGGAGGAAGAGTATGCCCTGATCATCGATAAACCTCCAGAGTGAGGTGGGGTGATTTGATTTTGTAGCCCCAGAGAGCTACAGGATGGGTAAGATTCTTAAGGAGATCCCCCTCTTGAATTAGAACCTTGCTACGGGAGCCCACAATATTTCAGTAGCAAGATGGGTCAGTGGCAAATGGTGCACTCAGATGCCAGGGTGATAGATGCAGTGGCTAGTAGCGGTCAGATACTGGGCAGCGCAGTGCAAAGTTGATAGCAGTGTAGTTGGCACAAAGTAGAGTCAACAACAACGCAGAGGCTTCAATGACAACGCAGAGACTAGCAGCAACCAGAGACTTGGGAGACAAATGCATCATATTGATCATAGTTGATTCAGTATTTTGGATGCTTTTCAGTTGCAGTTGTTGCAGTTCCAGCAACAACAGATGGAGAGGGAGTTGCAGTGCAGATGCAGTGTTTGCAGCAGTTCAGCAGGGCCAGTAACAACACAGATGCAACATATATCAGAGTTGCACAGTAGCGGGTGGGAAACAGCAACAGACAACAACAACGTGACAAGAGGTGGTGCAAAGACAGGGAGTTGCTTCAGTGGGTTGCAGCGCTAGAACACATTCCTTGCTAAGAAGGAGTGTTAGGTTTTGTAGCAATGGATGTGTTCTAGACATGAAATTTGGTGGAGAGGTTAGAATACATGTATTCTCCAAAAACCAGAAATCGTTTCTGGAAGTTCCACTTAGAGATGACTTAATTAAAACAATTAATTAGTTTTTAATATATTGTAAGTCTAAACTTAGGAAATATGATTAATTAAAGGGTATTAATTAAATCATGGTGAGAATCTTCTAGAAAAAGAATTGGATCAAATTCTATTTAATCTTAGCCATCAATTAAGTTTTAATCATGGCCATTGAGAGATTATAAGAAGAAACTCTATGGGTCTTGGAGAAGATACACCAGTAGTTTGATTTCACTGGCAGCTTGATTTGCAGAGTAGCAGCACTAAGTTTCCGAAGAGAGAGAGAGCTAGTGAACTCGAAGTAGTGAGAGAGGGGCAAGGATAGTAAGGTCGAACGAAGTTTTTCCAGTTCCAGTGAGTTCACTGCAGAGAGGCAGTAAGTGCCACAGAGAGGTAGCGCAGAGCCATGTAAAGGAAACACAATGCTTCAAGGGGGATTACATATATTGTTGGGAGAAGCAGTTATTTAGTGCCAGAAGCCAAGGAGAGTTCGGAGGCCAGGAGGATCCATCTTTAAGACAACAACTGATCAGATAATGAGAGTGAAAGCAGTTCTGAGTTGTGAGGATGAAGTATTGCGTAGGATGATGTAGTGACTGCGCAGAGGCAACAAAGAGTAGCTCAAATTGAGCCAAGGTCAGTGTTGGATCGCCTGTGGGAGTGAGATTTTTCTCACTAGATCTTTGTCAGTCATTTCTCTGTATGGATTTCTAGATTTGATCATCCATAGTCTTGTACTCAGATTTACAACTATATTATATTAAAACCCTCAACTGTTGCACAGGTTTTCCCAAGTTGGGTTTTTCCGGGGACAGTCCAAAAGTAACTGTGTATTTGTGTGTGTGTACATCTATTCTTCCAACATTTTTATTTCTTCCACAGTATTTATTTTGTGAAGGTTGCAGTGTATTTGTTTCAATATTTGTCATAGCACACAACAGATAATTTATTTAATTAAATTAGCAAATAGAAGAAATAACATCAATTGCTACAATAGGATTTCGGGTTTCGGAATTTTCACACTCTGATGTTGCATCTATGCTACTGCTGACACTGTTATACTGCTGCCAACTTTGCATCTACACTGCAACTCCCTCTTATCTGTTGCTACTGCAACTGCAACTAAGAAGCATCCTAGATACTGAATCAACTCTGTCTACTGCATCTATCTCCTAAGTTCTGACTGCTACTAGCTACTGCATTATCTACATAAGAATTTGCATTGTTGCTGACTTTGCACTGCTGCCAATAGTACACTACGCTCGACCCCTGATTTCTACTAGCCTACAACTGTCACTTTGGAATCTGACTGCAACACTGACACTGATCCATCCTGCTACTAAATACGGTGGGCCCTCGTAGCTGGGTAATGATCCATGAGGAGGATATCTCAATGAGCATTGCCGAAACTTTGCAAATCTGGGACTACAACTCCATATCCCCCCACCTCTCTCCTGGAGATATTGTTGCAAACATGGAAAAATCTTCCTCCAGCCTAGAGGGCAACTTATCTATCTTTGCGGATGTTGCTGCTTGGTCCTGCTTCTCCTGCTTGTCCTTCTTTCTGAGAGGACACTACATACTGTAGTGGTCAAGCTCGCCATACCTAAAGCATTTGACCTTAGATAGGTCCTTCTTCTTTTTCTTCTCCCCTTGTCCGTAGTTGGGACCGTTTGATGCTAGGGCCACATTCTCCTCTTCACCCTTCATGCCCTTGTTGTTGCTTCTACTGATGGTACTCTTCAATAGAACATGCCTCAACTCCTCCTGTTGTAGATCCGACCACATCCTATCCCATCTAGGCATTGTGTCTTTGCCCAAGATACTTTGGATTTGCACTTGCCACTCCTCTGAGACATTTTTTGGTGCCAACCGTACAAGCTATGTTGGTTGAGGTGCCTCCCAACGGCTGCAAGTTGATCTCGGCCCTCCTGAATCCTAGTGAGGAAGGAGTCTGCCTTCACCCTTAATCATCCTGATGCTCCTCAGCTTCTCCTGCAGGAACATCTTCCGCTACTTAGAGCATCCCACATTTCCTTGGTCATTCATTTTTTTCCACAGGTGAGACTACATGTTCTCAGACTCCATCCATGATCAATCTCTTTGCCTTCGCCATCTCCTTCCTGTACTCCTTGAGCTAATCAACATCCTAGGGTACTGCTATCACATTGTCCACGTAGGCTTTCAGGCCATGTTCATCCAACAGGAAGGTCATCCTTGCCTTCCAGATGACAAAGTTGGAGGCTCCCTCCAACCTATCCGGATCTCTAAGCCCAACAGTGGCCAGCTCTAAATCTTGTCGAAAATCTCCCTCTTTCCCTCTGCTTGGCTACTGGATCTGATATTCGCACTCCCTTCCAGAGTGAGGAAATCTACTCACAGCTACTTCCAATTTGCAATTGGAAAATCAGATTTGTAGAACTCAAAACCCCCTAAGAGAACTTTCCCTTTGTGTGTGCCTTTCTCTTCCACCTGATGTTGATTCTGCTGTTGCAAAACCCTTTTGCGCCCAAGTAAGGAATCTACTCAATGAAAATCTGATCTTCACTGGAACTGCTTTTGGGTTTCGCTACTCCCTGCTGGAACTGCTCCTAGGCCCTGCAAAGTTTTCCTACCACCGGTGCTGGAAAAATCGAACCCTCTAGAAATAAGAACTTGGACCCCTCTAGAAATGTAGCAATTCAACCCCTTGGAATTGATAATTCAGCTACACCTAAAGATATCAGTTCGACTCCTCTCGCATGTGAAATTTAGCCTCCTTGATTTAGCAATTCGACCTTCTTCTGAAGATCATAATTTAGTCTCCTTGAATAAGCAATCTGGGCTTCTTTTGAAGATGAGAATTTCCTAGACTAGCTAGGGTGGATATTCCACCACTAAAGCTAATTGCCACCAGCTAGAGTGCACAGTTTCAACACCCAAGCTAGGGATGCACAAGGGTTTGCCCTCGCTCAATAAGCTGCTTGAGTAGTAAATGCACAAATCAAATCTCGCACCTTTTCCTCAAGCCTTCTCTTTCTTTTAACTTTTTTCCTCATCCAAATACCATTGTTGGCTATCAATACCATGGGTAACTTTATTTTCTAAAGCAGCTTACCACCTTTTATATAAATATTAAATTAATATCTAATAATTAGCTAGTTGAGCTCCTTTTTACTCGACTATAACCTACAGTGATCATGATAGGTTAGTAAGTCAAACTCTCCGCTGCTATGGATTGGAAAGGGACATCATGGTCTTGCAGTCCCATTGACCATTATTTTGTCTGTTTGAGGACTTTTGTATAAATTTTCAATTTTTAGCCAGTTCATCTTTCATGTGCTGACTATTTGAGGTTTTTAATATTATGCCTGTCAATTATTAATGCAAGTTGCCTCTTAAGGGAAAGGCGAGAATCTTCTAGAAAATGTTTGAAGTATGAACATAAAGGCAGAAACGATTAAATTTGATTCTGAATTGAATGAAGCTACTTTGGGCACATTCATCAAGGTGATTAATCTGAATCTAATATACTCCTAGAAAGCAGTCTGATGTGAGCCAGGAAAAAGGATCTAGTCCACCCACAATGCTGTATACAACCACTACTTTACTAGAGATGTCACTAAATTAATTGCAGTTATACCTAATCCTACAGACAAAAAAAAGATAGCAGGTTTTTAGAAGCTGAAGATAATCTCTAGAACCTCAAATTAAAGACAATTACATTAATATGTTACATCAAATTTTGTTGCAAAAACCTCTGTGAAATGGAAATTTAAGCATCAAGATAACAGTTATAAATACCTGCAAAGTGACAGTGCTTTCATAGAAGGATCTTATATAATGTATCCCAGCTATATCTTTCCTGTTCATTGTGCAGATTACAGAATTTAAAATTATATATGAAAATATTGAATAAATAAAGGCTACTTCCATATTTAAACTGTAAGAAAAACAATATAATGGATAAATCAAGATGTTTGAACTTTGAATCACAGAAAAGTGTAATATTCCTTAACACATAAGTAGATTTGAAATAGTTGAGAATTGAAGGATTCTTTCTGTTGTGCAAAAAAGGGTTGAGAATTTACGCATCAAGAAAAAATCCAGCATCGGCATGACATTTCACTGTGGCTGTGCTTGGTAGAAGCTCACGGAAATTGTCACAATGCAAATATGTTGCTAAACCACCAGCTGAGCAACCAGAGAGAAGAGCCTTCATACGAGAAAGAAAAGCCTTCATTAGTGCAACATTTCAAATACTCACACAAGAAAACCACAAAAGAAAATTGAAAATTTATCAATACCTTATGATATAGTCTAGATATTTGTCTGCAGAAAACCAACTAGTAATTCACTAGTAAGCTCTGTAATTTTTACCTTGATTAAAGATGGCTAAGATGCTAACACAATGGAATGAATAAGTCCCATAAAGGGAAATATGTTCCAATAAATAAAGAAATCTATAATCCACTTCAAGAGGTTGTCATTCTCCTTGCTCAAAGAGTTGGTGGGGCTCTTGATGGGTTGGCATATGGGTTCATGGAATATTTTGACTTACTCTTACTTGGATCCACTACTACTCATTTTTTATTGGTCCACACATGCCATTTCAATGATTATTGCGCACACATGTTGACGCATATCATTGGATTAAAGACCATCATCCTTTCTTGTTCCTTCTTGTCATGTAAACGGTTGATTGTTATTCACATTCTGTATGTTGAGGCCTTGTATCATGGATCCACTCGCTTGATTTGAGGATGACATCTACTTAGGGATTACTTTTCACATTTTGGCATGCTTTTTGATGAGACATCTCACTTTGGGAGATTCTAGAAGTCTCGAGAAGTTTCTTCTTGGTTTCGTGCCATATTTTCAGAAGACATCCATCTTGAAAAAGGTTGCTTGAATTCATAATTGAAGATGTTCAACATTGGAGAAGATCTAAGATGTTACAAAACCTAGATCTTGCGTTCATTGTAAAGTTGGCCTAGCTTCAATAGTTCTCTTTTGACAGAATATGCAGATTTCTGCCATATAAACACCATTAGATGTACAATGGGTACAAGATTTTCCAAAATGTAGTGATAACAGAAATTCCAGCAACAATTGACACAGTTATAGTGCTTTTAAAATCTATTGTGGGAAAATTTTCTCCATGATTTTGACCATTCATTTGAGGAATGGCCATGAATATGGGTTAATTGAGGAGATCATTATTTATGTATGCCCATGGTGAAGAGCACCCTAGTTCTTCAGGCCATATGGCCCATGTTTTATGCATCTATTGGAGGTCATCCACTCTTGGGAGCTTCTATTCATTGATTGTTGGGACATTTCACCTTGGTAAGCTACAAATCCACCTTAGAGGAGATCTAGGAGATTTTCATTGCATATTTTGGGGAGTTGGTTGTGGATCTATGTGAAAATTTGGTAAACCCCGAATCCTACTACAGCAACTCATTAAGTTTCTTCTATTTGTTAAATAAACTGAACAAATTATTTACTGTGTTCTACAGTCAGTATCGAAACTAATACACTACAGCCTTCACAAATAAAATACTGCCGAAGAAAAATAATGCTGGAAGAATAGATGCACACACACAAATACATAAAAAAAAATTGGACTAAGTCCCCGAAAAAAGCCAACTCGGGAAAACCAGTGCAGTAGTTGAGGGTTTTAATTATTATGTTGTAGTAAATCTGAGTACAATTCTATGGATGCTCAAATCTAGCAATCCATAGAGAGAAATGACTAAAAACAAGCCTAGTGAGAAAAATATCACTCCCAAAGGTGATCCGACATTGACCTTGGCTCAAGATGAGCTGTTCTCTGCCACCTCTACGCAGTCCCTGTGTCACCCTACGCATTATTGTGTCCCACAGCTCAAAACTGCTTCCTTCTCGCTATCTGACCAACTGTTGTCTAGAAGATGTACCCTCTTGGCCTCCGGACTCTCACTCTTGCTTTTGGCACTGAACCACTGCTTCAACCAAACAAAATACAAAATCCCCTATGAAGCTTCACGCTGCCTATGCGTTGGTCTGCGCTACCTCTCTGTGGCACTCACTGCCTCTCTGTTGTGCACTCACTGGATCCGGAAAATCTTCCCCCAGCCTTACTATCCCTGCCCCTCTCTCACTGCTTCGAGCTCACTAGCTCTCTCTCCCGCAACTGGGTGTTGCTACTCTAGAGTTTGATTTGCTAGTGAATTCCAACTGCTGGTGTCAAGTGTGTTCTCCAACCCCCATCCAATTTCTTCTTATAATCTCTCATTGAGGCATCAACCACCGAGATTAAAACATAACCGATGGCTAAGATTAACTAGAACTCGATCCATGTCTTCTTCTAGAAGATTCTCACCATGACTTAATTAATATCCTATAATTAATCAGATTTCCTAAGTTTAGTCTTAGGAAACATTAAAAAAGATTAATTATTTTAATTAAGTCATCTCTAAGTGGACTTTTTAGAAACGATATTTGGGTTTGGGAGAATACATGTCTTCTAGCCTCTCCACCAAATTTCATGGCTAGAACACATTCAATGCTACAAAAACTAACACTCCCTCTTAGTGAGGAATGTGTTCTAGTGCTGCGAACCATTGAAGCAACCCCCTGTCTTTGCACCACCTCTTATCACGCTACTGATATTTGGATGTTGTTGCCCACCAACTACTGCACAACTCTGATATGTGTTGCATCTATGTTGTTGTTGACCCTTCTATACTCCTGCCAGCTACTACATCTACAATGCAACTCTCTCTCATTTGTTGTTGCTGCAACTGTAACATCTGCTACTGAGAAATATCTAACGCACCGAACGAACTGTGGTCAGTGTGATGCAAATGTCACGCAAGTCCTGATTGTTGCTAGACTCTGCGCTATTATTGAAGCCTTTGCGCTGTTGTTGACTCTGCATTGTGCCAACTACACTACTGCCAACTCTGCTCTGCGCTGCTCAATCTTAGACCACTACTAGCTATTGCATTTATCACTCTGGCACCTGACTGCACCAAATGCCACTGGTAAATCATGCTACTGCGTGCTATGGACTCCGTAGCAAGGTATTGATTCATGAGGTGGACCTCCTCAAGAATCCTGCCCATCCTCTAGCTCTCTAGAGCTACATCTCCAAATCACCCCACCTCACTCATGGAGGTATATTGGTGATCATGGCAAACTCTTCCTCCAATCTGGAGGACAACCTGTTGATATTCGTGGATGCAGCCTGTTGATCTTGCTTCTCCTCATTGTCCTTCTTTCTGAGAGGACACTGATTGTTGTAGTGGCCAAGCTCACCACATCTGAAGCATTTGACCTTGGAAAGGTCCTTCTTCCTCCTGTGTTGCTCATGTCGCCCCTTTGATGCGAGGGCCACATTCTCCTCTTCCTTCACTTGCTTCATCCCACTACTATTGTTGCTGCCACTGATGGTGCTCTTCAGCAAATGTCACCTCATCTCCTATTGCTGCAAATCAACACACATTCAATCCCAATCAGGCAACTTGTCTCTACCCAGAATACTCGGGACAAAGACCTGCCATTCTTCAGAAACACTGTTGAGAGCTAACTACACCAATTCTATAGGTTGGGGTGCTGACCCTACTATAGGCAGTTGGTCTCGGACATCAAAGGGTTCTATGCGCTCCCCTTTCTGCATGCTTGTGAATCTCAGCTTCTCCTCAAGATACATCTTCCACTGCTTGGAAGCTGCCTCGTATATCATAGCAAGAGCTTCCCGCGTCTGTTAGGTAGTATCTTTAGCAACTATGTGAGACACTATGTGATCTCGAACCCCATCGAGAATCAACCTCTTTGCTTTTGCCATCTCCTTCTTGTAGGCCTTTAGCAAATCTGCATCTATGGGTACAACTACCACACTATTGATGTAGGCTTTGAGATCGTATTCATCTAGAAGATAGGAAATTCTTGCCTTCCAGATCACATACTTGGAGGCTCCTTCCAATCGATCCTGATCTCTCAGTCCTGTTGATGCCATCTTTGCAAAAAGACAAATTCTTCCTCTTCTCCTCTGCGCAGTTGCTGACTGGCTCTACGCACTCCCTGTTGGAGTGGGAAAATCTGCTCATAGCTACTGCTGCTCCGCTAGAAAAGATTGAACTTTTGGACTAGAAGTTCCCTGAGGAAAGAATTCCCTCAGTGTGTACTCTTTCTTCCTCCTGACGCTATTTTGCTCTAGCAAACTGCTGCAAAATAACTGTGTCCCAACTGAAGATCTGCTCTACAAGGAAAATACTGCTGCTCTCTCTACCTCCAATAACCTTTGATCTGGAAAATTTCATTCTTTGTTGACTCTCTCAGAGAAATAAAATTTTCCTCAAAAATTGACCCTCTTGGCCAAGGAACTGTGTTGCCTCTGAGGGTTTTGAACTGTTGCCTACACAGAGCTTCAAAATTCCTCTACCCTTGTGCAACTGAGCTCTTCGAATTCTATCTGTGCTCTAATACCATGTGAAAATTCGGTAAACCCCGAATCCTATTGCAACAACTGATCAAGTTTCTTCTATTTGTTAAATAAAATGAACAAATTATTTACTGTGTTCTACGGTAAATATCGAAACTAATACACTGCAACCTTCACAAATAAAATCATGCGGAAGAAAAATAACACTGGAAGAATAGATGCACACACACTCAAATACACACTTATTTTTGGCCTAAGTCCCCAGGAAATCCCAACCCGGGAAAACCGGTGCAACAACTGAGGGTTTTAACTATTATGCAGTAGTCAATCTTAGTACAAATCTATGGATGCTCAAATCTATCAATCCATACATAGAAATGACTGACAATAAGTCTAGTGAGAAAAATCTCACTCCCACTAGCGATCCGTCATTGGCCTTGGCTCAAGATGAGATGCTCTCTACTACCTCTATGCAGTCCCTGCGTCAGCCTACGCAGCACTATGTCCCACAGCTTGGAATTGCTTCTCTCTCACTATCTGATCAACTGTTGTCTGGAAGATGGACCCTCTTGGCCTTCGGACTCTCACTCCAGCTTCTGGCATTGAATCATTGCTTCTCACTAGCAAAATACGGAATGCCCTCTGAAGCTCTATGTGCCTCTATGTGGCACTCACTGCCTCTCTGCTGTGCACTCACTGGATCTGGAAAATATTCCTTTGGCCTTACTATCCCTACCCCTCTCTCATTTCTTCGAGCTCACTAGCTCTCTCTCCGGCAATTGGGCACTGCTACTCAGGAGTTCAATCTGCTAGTGAATTCGAACTGCTGGTGCCAAGTGTGTTCTCCAACCCTGATCAAATTTCTTCTCATAATCTCTCATTGAGGCATCAACGACCAAGACTAAAACATAATCGATGGCTAAGATTAACTAGAACTCAATCCATGTCTTCTTCTAGAAGATTCTTACCATGATTTAATTAATACCCTTTAATTAATCAAATTTCCTAATTTTAGACTTAAGAAACATTAAAAAACGACTAATTATTTTAATTAAGTTGTCTCTAGGTGGAATTTCCAGAAATGATTTATGGGTTTTGGAGAAAACATGTATTCTAGCCTCTCCACCAAATTTCGCGGCTAGAACACATCCGATGCTATAAAACTAACAATCTATCTGCTTGGGAGCATTTGGAGGCCAGATATTGCACCTTTGACTCATCTTCATCCTCCTTTGATAGAGATGTCCCACTCTCTTAGGCCTATTTTTGTTAGAGACTTGTACATGTCGCCTTGGCCACTTCATTTCTTTATGTTATTTTTGAATAATTACTTGGAGGAAATAATTCTTTACTCTTTTGTAGGCTAGATCTATGCTTTGCACATGAGAAATTATTTTATTGTAAAGGAAGATGAGCTAAACTCTATATAAGTGAGCTAATCATTCCTCATATATACTCATGTTTGGATTTTTTGAGCTTTCCCTCCCTGGAGCTTGCTTGGCATATCTTTCTCAAAGCATATGTGATATATAGGGGATATTTCTTTGTTGGATGCATAACTATTTGATGTCAATTCTTGAAACTATTCTCTCTTAGTTGCTATTACCCCTCAAAGAGCAACTACCTTAGAGGCACCCTCACAAGAGTGTGATGTTGTTGATTCCACGAGCTATCTTCCTCAGATTCTCTAGACTAAGGTAGTTCTCTCATCTTCTCCTTCAATATAGCAAAGCGCTAGCTTAACAGTGGTATATCAAATGCTTCACCCTCACCTCTCACACTTGTGGATGATATATTTTGGTTACAGCATGTTCTATTTTGATATTCCATGTATTGGTGTTCTTAGATGTGGTTCTATAACTCCTTGGTCTTTTTATGAAAGTGGTTAACTCTAATCAAATCTAATAACATGTCATAATATTATAGTTTTATTCTTGCCTCATCATACTATGAGGGACATAGTTTTCCTTCAAAAGTGTTGTCATTTCTCGAGTCAAATTGCACTACTAAGAAATTGGTAAGGTAGCATCTTGCACATATCAACCATACTTAACACTTTTCATTGTACCCCTTTAGCCCATCTCATCCATAAAAAAGACTATCCTCTTTCTGTTTGACTTATTAAAGATCACAAAAAAGGTCTAAATGGAGAAAAGCCTAAGTCATTATAGGCTAAGAGGTAGAGAGAAAATGAATTTAAAAGCCAATAAATATGAAGCTTTGGTGAATGCTACCTCATTATGAAGCCATTGCCCCTAGTCCCATGGTTGTCTATGAATATCTAAAGAAAAAGGGCTTTGTTCAATGAAATGAATATCTAAAGGAAAAGGAGAAAGGGGTAATAAGAAACAATGCCGAGCAAAGCAAGCTCAATGCTAAGATCCATATTTAAAGGCTTATGTACATAAAATGACTAGCTCTTGAAAGCTAGATGATTAGATAGAAGACATCTACATCATCACTTGGCTTTGAGGATCATTACATGAAGTTTTACTCTTCCACTTTCATGATTTTCCATCACCTCACCTATCTTTAACTTGGGAACTTGGAAAATACACTTTTTCCTAGGGCTTGACACATGTATAAGGGTTCATTGTTGCTTCCCTATTACTCCGTGGTGTGAAGCCTCACTAAACAATCTAGATTGAGAGCAACAATGGGGGAGTTACCTATTCCCCTCATTTTTGTGGTTGGATAACAATCCCTGCAATGGAGACTTCCCTAATAGATATTAGGGATCAAGTAACACAAACAGAGTTAGGCTATATGCCCCCCTACTGGTTTGACAACAAGGCTCACACAAGGTCAAGTATGAAATGACTAGGGCTTTGGATGAGGTAAGGTATAATTACAAGAGAGCGAGTTCAAAGGTCTATCACTAAATCTAGAGGGCTTACTTTGACAAATAGAGGCATAATTAGGTTCTCAAACACATGAAATAAAGAAATTACACTTTGTTGTTATAAACTAGGGTCAATCAACAATTTACAGAATGCAAATATTTCTTAATAGCAATAAGAAAACAACCCCAAAATCTATGATAAACAGGTGTAAAATTGGGATTGATTAATTGGTAAACAAGAGAACAAATTACAACAATTTTCACTAGATGAAAGCACATATGGGAGAAAAATAAACCCTAAATGTCAACTCTAATCTATGGCTGAAAAATGCATATAAAATGATATTCTCACTTTTCTAAATAAGTGCATACAAGTCCTAACCCTAGTACAATAAGGTCTGTTGTCGCACAGATTGTCACGACAACGCTCAGATCGGGGGCTGTCACTTTGATCCCCGATCTCTCCGTTTAAGCCTGTCTCCCACGGCGAAGGGGGGTAGACCCTATAGGGAAATGGATGACCAACTGTGAAACAGTTGAGTTGGGAGACACGAAGGAACAAGCACTAAATTGATTTGTTAAATAAATAGACCAGTGCCTTATGAAGTTAATGTTTAAATGATTACTTACTAAATGTTGCAGAAATGTAAACCATGCAGAGAAATCATTTAATTTCAAATAACCCGAGCGGAGATTAACTTTTATCAAATGCGAGAAAATGCTTAACGGCTTAATGATAGTCTAGCAATTTAAAATTTCAAAAAGATACAGTTTCGATACACAACCATGTAATTTTAAACGCTAACCAGATATCCATTCATGATCATTTAAGCATGCTAAATCATTAATTCCACAAAATTTTAGCCTCAGCAGAAGAGATAAAAAGTGATAAATCCCTGAGCTAATACTGAATCTGGCAAAAATTTCCAGAATATTTTTTATATTTTTTCGAACAAAAATTTAAAACAAAAATTAAAACTAAATGAAACTTAAAAATCTAAATAAATCTACACTTTTAAAAGAAAAGAAAATAATTTTATAATTATTTATTTATATATATTATATATATAATATATATATATATATATATAATTAATATATATATATATATATTAAAAGAAAACAAACTTAAAACTTAAACCTAAACTAAAGATTTAGTTCAAAATTTAAACAAAATAGAACAAAAACTAACTAAAGGGAACTTTATATTTTATATTTTTTTTATAATTTTTATGATTTTAAAGTTAAATTTTTTTTTTTTAATGTTTTTAAAGCTTTGAACTTAAAACCCAAAAAAAATAAAAATCTAATCCAACCTAACACTAAAATCATAAAAATTAAATCTAAATCTAAAGCTAACTTATGCTAACCAAAAGAAAATTTAGGAAATCAATTTTTTTAAATTTTTTTTTTATGCGCTAAGCTAAAACTGTTCCAAGAAAAACTAAATGAAAACAAATGAAATACGTATCTAAACTAGAATTATAACTCAAATCTATATAACAAAAAATCAAACTATGCATATCAGATCGTGACCAAATGGAAATCGAAAATGGAATACGCAGGTCGACAACAGAGATTTACGCACATACAGTCCAACCGTAATACCACAAAAATGTGTTACCTGGCCCATGCTAAATTTTTTTTTTTTTTACTGCTTTGTGTATAGGTGACGTCCAAAAGGAAGGCACAGTTGGAAATTGATCTGAAAAATTGTGCGTTTGCAGTGTGTGAATGCAGGTGCGTGGAGCCCCAAAGAAATCAACGCAGGGGGGACTGGTTTCACTGTTTGGTAAAGCCTCAACAATTTCTGTGTTAATTAGGTGCAGGCCCATGGAATTTGACGGCGACAGATGCAAACAAAATGATTTTGCCGCAGCCTGGAGGTCACTATGACGTGCAGAATGAGGAGTAAAATATGCGCAGGCATGGGAAAGAAACCAGAGTGAGCACGTTTTGACTGCAAGCGTTATGATGGCAGCGTGGGGATTTGAAACGAAGTGCTGGAGTGGAGTTTCGCGTGAGGGATGAAATGGAGAAGTGTAGGTCCAGAAAAAATAAATTTTGAAGTCTGCCAGAATAGAGAAAACGCAGCCGGAGGGAGGACACAAAGAAAAATGAAGAGGTGCAGTGATTCCCCTGCAGCGTACAGGTTGTATTAGAAATTGATGGGGAGCACATAAAAATAAACTTCCTGCAAATAATGAAACCCCAGATCTAAAAACAATTGATATTTGAAACCCTTGAACAGCCAAAACAAAGGCCCTGCAAAAACTAATTTTCCCACAAAATTTTATCTCAGACCTGCAACCTGCAAATGGAAAACAAAAACCCAGAAAGTATATGCAAGGATTAAAAAATGAAACCCTACAAACCAACTACGAATTTACAGCTTTTGACTCTTAAACAGCCAGATTTGTCAATAACAGCAGTAATATTATCAAATTCCAGATTTACTATGAAAAACTTCATAAATCTCTCATGCAATTCAGAGAAACAAACTTAAATGATAAACCCAGGACTGAAACTGGCTGGGCTCTGCAAGAAGATTCTTGCGGGAGTTGGCTGGTTCGGCCGAGAACTTCCCCAAACGCCCATTGATCTTCTTCAATAAGGGTTTCCTGCACAGCTCACATTCAACCATCAATAAAGAGAGAAAAACAGTACTAGGTCTCAGATGCAAATGGAGATACCTGCCATTACTTCAGAAATTATAATACCATTCAAACCCTAGCAAGTGAACAAGATACCTGTGTTCAACAATACTCTACAATAAGCTATTACTAATGGTTGAAAATTAAAATATGCAAAAAATAAAATAGCTCACAACACTTCCAGAGAGTAACACCAGCAAGATTTCAACCCCAAAGTCTTTCTTTATTAGCACCAGAAAAAGTTTACAAGAGAGCTTCTTCAGCACAAGACTCACAGATCCTATATTTTCCAATGACCCCTAGGACCCTATTTAAAGGAAAAATCCCAACGGCTAGTTCCAGTGATACACGTCAAAATGATCTCGACCATCGATGAGGATCAAGATATCTCTTAATCTCATCCGTCGAATTTTTAATGCATTAAAAAATTGAAATTTTGCATTTGTTTACTCAAATATTAATTATTTTTATTATTTTTAAGTTTATTATTATTATTATTTAATTTTTTATTGCTTTTTATTTTTTTCAATTTTTTAATTTATTTTTAATGGATCTCGAACTTAGCCTTTGGAAAAAATCACCTAGGACTAGGACTTAGGACTTATGAGGGATTAAAACATTTTCTAACCTCAAGACACTTTACATCATGACTTTTACACTTTACATCTCAAGGGGGAAACCCATTTGACATAGACCCTCATAGACCACCCAGTTCTGCGACCAAACATAATCTACGCAGATTACACACTAGGATTCTCCAAAGACTCTAATGACAAAATTCATTCCGGCTTTGGGGTCAGGTTGAAGGAAAACTCTACCGATCATGGATCGGTGAGACGAAAAACCTTCCGGAACGTAGATTATCACTAGAAAATTAGGTCCACCTAGGCAATTTACGTACATGACTTAACTCTGCTAAATTTACAATGCAACATGCAGACTGGGTTTACAACTTAATATGATCAAGTGGATGATGACTGTCGAATGGCACGAACATGTCAATCAAGCGCTATCCCTTTTGCGAAGAAAATGGGGTGTACTACTATGGGTAGTTGACACGCAGTGGTCAACAAGGTCCAAGGTAAATAGTGCTAAAAAATGATGATTTTGCCATAATCTAACCCTATTTTACCTTAGAAAACATAAAATATAAAAAATAGAATTTTATTTATTTATTTATATATGGGAATGACACAGAAGATAAGACTAAGGTCTTTCTCACTCAAGGGCATATGTAGTCTAAGAGTGAAAATCTATGGAAGAATAAAGATGGAAGAGATTTCAAGGAGAATGGGGAAGAAAAACTTGTTTTCTTGACACCCTTAAACCTAACATCCTTCTAATTCTCAGGGATTCAAACAGAGGAAGGTAAAACTAGTTTCCCCAAGAGAAACTTGATGAAAATCTTGTGTAAGGAGATTTTAGAGCAATAAAACATCAACAAAACTTTGGAGAAAATTTCATTAAATCCTAATTCATCAACAAGTACAAGATGAAAGAAGATAACTTACAATAAATTAGCACATATAATCAAAGAATAACCAATAATCATCCAAGAGAGCAAACCACCCAACAATCATCCTCCATAAGAGGTTCGCTCAACTAATGCTCCATAGGGCATGTTATCGCTCAAACTAGCAGGGGTCCCTAGAGGGGTACTTGTTAGGTCAAGAGCACTAATGAAGATAAAGCCCACTGTCACCACAGCTAAAGCTTCCTACTCTTTACAAACTTTCACCGATGGGAAGAGGCCGATATATAGAGAGTCAATTATGAAGGACAGATCAACTAAGATATGTGTGAAGTGATCTCAAGGACCCTTTCCTAGGGGAGGCTTAAGAATGGGACTTGCTTGATTCTTAAGCAAAGTACAAGGCTCTCTAGGAGAAGGGGATGAGGATTAGAGGGCTAGGTTTAAGGAGTGTGAATTGTAAAGGAGCTTCTTAAACCCTAAGATACTTGTCGAACTTGGTTTCCCAAGTGGTTTTTGAAGAGTTGACTTTGATAAGATATGGGAGCACATGGGACCAAGTGGACCCAGGTTATGTCAAGAGGAGGTAGTTTAGCAACCAATGATATGCTTGAACTAATTAGGGAGGGGAAAGGGATCAAGGAATGAATTTCCAATGAAAGGCAATGCAAGGATCCCAGTGAGGTTTCTAGCCTAAGGGATACCAAGGGCAGGAATTGGTCTGCGATCCAGGGCTTGTAATATCTCAAGATCCCATCGTCGGACTGTCATGAAATTTGGAGGGATTCTTGAGGACACACCAACGCAATTGTGTACAAAAAATCGAAGTATTTGGATGGCTAGATCATGAGATAATCGACGCCATAGGTGACCTATAGGACTAGACCCAGACAAGAGGAAAGGGTAGAAGAAAAATAAGTTTAAGGTGATCACCTTTGGTTAGACTAGAGCCTAATCCTTTGGGGATATTGGAGTCAGGTAGAATTATGACTATGGACCTTTGAATTTTCTAGGTCAAGGAGGCCTCAAAGACAACTTCGCTTGGCACTAGGGAAGCAACAAAAGTAGCTTCAAAGACTTTATACTTCGTTATGCAAGATAAATGGCTTGTCAAGATGAATTTCAGTAATGAAACATCCCTAGGAACATTCATTCATTATACATGGCCCATACATGAAGCATTCACTATCCAGAAACAAAATTTCTATAGCTTTGCATAAGAGATGCAGAAAATAAGCCCCAGTGTATCGAAATCCCAACAACAATGTATGTGACAAAATCAGATAGAAAGATTAGCATTAAAATGTACTTGCATGTATAAGAATATATCCAACCATCCAAAAACTTGCCATCAAGAAGCTCCAAGACATAAAAATTATCCAAACAACAAAATTCATTCCATGCTCCAAAACTCCGTCCACCAAGAAGGAATAGCGAAAACATCTAGAGAGATATAAGTCCAAACCAAGTGATGATGAGAAATAAACTCTCATCATTTGTATTTTTACACTCCTAATGTGTTCGATTTAGCTATTTGAGCCTACATTAGCCCCTAAAATAAAAATAATGCATAAATAACTAATTTTTGGTGACAAGCCCAAGAAACTAGCTCATAAACAAAATAACAAGCCTCTCAAGGGGTCGAATGATCAATAATACATATTGTCAAACTCTCTAAGGAGCCTGATGAAGTCCATAAGTGCCATAATGATGAATAGGACTTCCAAAAGTGATGGACAAGGGGGTGGCCCCTTGTTCTCCACATAATAAACCTGTGGTGCTCCCTGTGAAAATTTATGAATTTAGCACATTAGAAATCCCTACTGCTATTTCTGGTTTATTATCTCCTATATGTTATTTACATTAACAAGTTATTTAATCATATAAACATCGAAATAAACACAATAGCAGCCTTCACAAATATACAGATCAACAACTGAAACAAACCGAGACAACACAAGCGACACCTTATTTTTGGACAATCGTCCCCGGAAAAACCCAATGCAGGAAAACCCGTGCAACAGATATGAGGGTTTTATTATTATGCAGATTTCTAAATACAACTAGGGTGCCAAAAATTGCTCACCCTTCAGAGATTATCCTTGGCAGAAGTACCTTTCTCCGAAGAAAGATATTCCGGCTGATCAACAACCAGATGATGATTCCCACAGTGACTTCGATTGTTCCTCAGCTAGACAACGAAAGCTGCTCCAAGATTCCTTTTGGAACCGTGTCACGCTCCAGGGACTGCATCACCCTCTACGTCTTTGCGTCTGCCTCTCAGCTCTAAGTCTGCCCCACGAAAACACCACAACGCAACTCTTTCTGCACAACATCAGTTGTGCTAGTCTCTACGTCTACCTACATCAGCTTCTCGACCTCCTGTGTTCTCAATGTTGGACCTCCAAGTCTTTGCATTAGCCCAGTTTGCCTCTATGCTGTCTCTCTAGTGCTCTCTTTGACTCTCTAATATGTATTCTCTACCTTCTGCCAAACTAGCCCTCGCTGTAGCAGTTCACTGACTCAATTGCTCAGCAAACTCTGCCCCAGAAAATCGAGTTGACTGATCAACTTGGTGTGTCTCCAACTGACCCTCAAGCTCCTCTTCTACTTTTCCTTTTGATGATTCAATGGTCGAGATTAAGTCCCTAATCAATGACTAAGTTTAGACCTGGCTTGATCCTCATTATTTAGAATTTTCTCACCCATATTATATTAACACATTAATATTTTAATTTTCCTAAGTTCAGACTTAGGAACCCCATTAAAAATATTAATTATTTTAATATCTCTCCATCCGGGTGGAATTTCTCCAAATAATTTCTAGGTCTTGGAGATATTATGTGCCTTAGCATCTCCACCAATTTTCATGGCTAGATCACATTCGATGCTACCAACAATAAACACTCCCTTTTAGCAAGGAATGTGCTATAGTAATGCTTCAACATTGAAACATCACATTGATCCTTTGCATCGGTACCTGTGCTGATGCTAGGCCTGCTGCCTTACATCCACTGCACTGTTGCTTCTTGTACTGCTGCCCATGACACTTTCACTATCACTCCACTGCTACATCTGTACTGCAGCTCCCTCTCAACATGTTGCCCATGCTGCCCCTAGCACTGCCACTGCTAACCAGTGCACTGCAACTCAATTACCAAGAAGTAAGTAACTAAATTCTCCCAAGTACTAGCATCCTGGTCAGTCTAGAAGCCTCGTGATTTTGACACTGCCTCTGCTGCTACCTTGTGCTCCCTCTGCTGCCACTACACTGTTGCATACACCTCTATGCCTCTCGCACTGTTGCAACCTCCATTGCGCTGCCTCAAATTTCTGCACTCAAGCACTGCCTTGCTACTCCACTACACTTTGCTCCACCTGACACCTGTCATCATGCTACTGTCATTAATGGCTCTCGTAGCCGGATGTGATCCAAGAGTTTGGGCACCTCAAGGATCCTGCCCCTAGCATGTAGTCCTCCTGACCACAACTCGATGTCTCTCCACCTCTTCTCTGGAGGTGCATGAGCACTCATGGCACAATCGTTATCAGTCTCGACCTCTTTCTCCGCTTTAGCTGGAGTTGCCTTTGAATCGGAAGCCTCTCCTTTGCTTTTCTTCCTAGGACATTGGAATGCATAATGTCCCAGCTCCCCACAATGGAAGCACTTAACCTTAGAGATTTCCTTCTTCTTCCTCTTCCCTTGTTGTCTCGTAGATGCTCGAGCCACATCCTCCTCCTCCTCTTTTTTCACTCGAACTCCCTTACCACTACTCCCCGCCTTGGTCATCCTCCTGATCTCTTCCTAGCGAAGAGCTGTCCACATCTCCTCCCAACTGGGGAGAGTTGCTCTGCCCAAGATGCTTTGGACAAATGTCTCCCAGTCCTCGGAGACTGCATTTAGAGCAATCCTGACCATAAATTCCAGATCCGGTGTAGACCCCACGGAAGTAAGCTGGTCCCTAATTTCTTACAATCTGAAGAGGAAGGGATCTATATCCTCTCCCTTCTGCATCTGATATGACCGCAATTGATTCTCCAATAGCATCTTCTGCTGCACGGAAGAGCCCTTGTATAAGGTTGTCAAAGTGTCCCACATCTCCTTTGTTGTGTTCTTTTCAACAATATGTGGTATGACACGATCTTTAACCCCATCAAGGATCATGCACTTCTCCCTCGCCTGGGCATCCTTATACTTCTCGTTCTTAGCTGGGTCAACTGGGATAGCCACTACTTTCAAGGCATAGCCCTTGATGTGATGTCAATCGAGGACTGCCAGGATCCTGGCCTTCCAGATGGCAAAGTTGGAAGCTTTGTCCAACCTGTCCTAATCCCTCAGTCTGTTCACTGCCATTTCAACTCCTCTTTTGGACTCCCTCTGAGTCTTG
Source organism: Pinus taeda (assembly GCA_000404065.3). Classification (NCBI taxonomy): domain Eukaryota; kingdom Viridiplantae; phylum Streptophyta; class Pinopsida; order Pinales; family Pinaceae; genus Pinus; species Pinus taeda. The sequence continues at coordinate 43,179 of APFE030178655.1, forward strand.
ACTACCCTCCTGGAGATCTCCCTTTGAGTCCTGATTTCCCTCCTGGAAATCCTTCGTCCAACGGACGAACCACTCCTCTCCAATCCTCCTTGCAACTGTAACTTGGATGTGGATTCCTTGGCTAGAAATCGGTCGAGGTAGTGATTCCCTCTACCTTAGTTCCGTCTCCTTAGACACTGTTCTATTATTGACAAAAACAACATCTTGTCAGCGCCTCAAATCAAAATCTACCCACAACTCCCCAAGCCTTGACAATTGAAGAAACCGAGCCTTTCAGACTCTACACAATCTCGACAAAGGCTGAATCTGCCCCTTCGGCCAACTGCGTCAATCCTACTTGGCTGAGCAGGATGATGTGGCTCTTCGTGAGCCTCTTCTACCTCACTTTGCCTCTACGTTGGCCCTTCCCTTGGATCGAAATGATGACGTAGGCTCCATGTCACTTCTTCTCTTGTTGCTTTTGCTTTGGAACAAGGTTGTCTCTTGGGATGGTTGCCTCTACTGCAAATTCTTCAATTTTCTCCTGCTGGCGTCTTGTTAAAATTGGCAACCAGGGCAAAACTTCATGTGGGTCATCTTATTCATGGATGATAATAGTTTTATTAGATTCTTCTCGTCGAGAGGTGTAGGATTGATATAAAGATCATCCAATTCCGATAAATATTCATGGAGATATGAATTTATTTTGATTATGGAATTATTATCAAGCCGACCTACAACTCATGTAGGCTTAGAAGCCCAACAGTCGCATCTATTCAAACACCAACGTTGTGTATAAATATAAGAAGACTTTTCCTCATTTTCTCACACACTTCTCATCACATCTCCTCTCTCTCTACTGCGCAGAAATGAGTCTCTTCTCTACTGCGCAGAAATGGGTCTCTCTCTCACACATGTGAAGCCGGAAGCTGTTTTACCTGAAGCTGCAACTGCAGATCCAAAGATTGACCTGCATGGCCTAGAATATCTCTTCTTTGGAACAATGTTGTAGGTTTATCTGAACCTCCTCTGAAAGCCGCAACTTTTGGTGGTGGAATGAAGTCAATCCGACGAACGGTTTGCAAGATATCGACTGCCCTAGTTTGAAGCCGGAAACTGCTGAAACTGAAGCTGCAACTGCAGAAGTAAAAATTGACTTGCGTGGCCTAGAAGATCTCCTCATTTGAACTGCGCTGTAGGTTCATCTGAACCTCCTCTGGAAGCCGCAACTTTTATTGGTGGAATGAAGTCAATCGAAAGGTCGGTTTGTGAGATATCATCTGCCCTAGTTTGATAATGAAGCCGCTAATGTTGATGTCGCTGATCTAGGGTTTTCTACTGCTGATATGAATCAGATTTATTTTACTATTTCTCTTTGCTAAATTATTGAAGATAAAAGAAGATTTTATCAAAGGGTTTCCCCACACATTGTGGGGTTTGTCCCTTGCTACCGCCACATCTTGTGTCTCTTGTCTTGGCCTGTTTTCTGTCGATCGTTTAATGTTCTATCTGCACTTTACTTTATGTACATGTAATTGCTAATCTGTGGAATATAATAAGAAAAAGAAGTAAACTGTTATAAGCATAGAACATACCATAACTTAACGATTCCAATTGAAATCAGAGTGGCATAACATCAACATGGGGCGAATATTGCTTGTGTTGGCATTTATACACAAGGTCTTTTGCAGGGGTTACTGATAACTAAAGATGATGGAAGACACATTCCATGGGAGGTTATGGATACCTCCTATTTTAGAAGTCCATTTTAGTTGGAATGGAGGGAGATTATGAATTGGTATCCCATTGAGTTGATGACACTTCTAGTCAGAAGCATAGTGTAGTAGGAGGCATCACATATTTGGGATGGCAGACGCCCAAATAACTAATGGGAGCCAGGTGGATCGCATCATCACATGGTAGAGCTTGACTGGGAGTCAAGGGTTAATTTGATGCAACCACGATTTCTTAGATGTAGTTAGAGTAGGATATCATGGGCAGTAGAATCATATAACTCTTTTGACAGAGTGGTGGAGCACACTATCGGGTTTGTGGAGAATGTGGATGGCATTGTTATAGGTATTTTATCTAGGAGACTAGCAACATGTAGAGATTGGGTATTCCACTTGGGGATGGAGCCTTCAGAGAACAAGTTTTCCTTTGAGTTGAGGATGGACACTTATAAGATGACAAGTGTACTGTCAACGACCAGGATAGTAGGATCTCTAGTGTGCATTGGTAGGATCTTTTCAAGTGGGATGAAATTGGTATGACATAGTGTCAAGCATGGTATGGTGAGGATGCTCTCCATTTGGTGGATTGGGTTCCAGGGGAGCAGATGATTAGCGTGACAGTGACACCCCCACTGGCACATGAGGAGATATGCCCTTCGAATTTAGTAGGGATGATTCTTAGGGATGGTTCACACTATAGTGGATCCACGTGTGGCTGGATGATACAGTGGTATATTTGGGACCCAAGTTTTCAGGGATTTCTTGATGGTTGGATAGTACAATGGTACGGAGTGACACATTGGCACATTTGGAACTCGGGTATTGATATGCAGGTTATGGCATTGCTTGAGGACATACAATCTCGAGGAGGGAGGATTCTCATGCCCCTTTTCCGAGTGATGACTAAAGGGGAAATGATTGGTTTGATTAAATTAAAATGTGGTCAGGAGAACAAGGAGAACTTTATAAAGTCACATTATTATGTATTTACTTGCCCATAGTACTGGTGCCCATGGATTACTCGCCCAAGGTATTGGTACCCATGGTATTGGCACCTATGGAATACTTGCCCATGGTATTGATATCCACAAAATACTTACCCATGGTATTGGGATGGCCAAAGATTATAAAAGGTAGCGCAAAGTCATTCTTGAGGCATGTCTTTAAATCTGATGGATTGTTTACTTTGGTTCTTGGAGCTTGCTTGAGGGTTTCTAACCCTAAGCATGATCTTCTTCAGTGAAGCAATTACTCATCCTAGTTAATTAAAAATAACTAGTCTTTGGTGGTGAAAGACTCCACCCTAGCTAGTCTTGAAGGAGGAGCTAACTAGGTTTCTCACTAGGCATCAACAAATTCATTAGAGTGGTCATTGTTAGCCATTTATACCTTAAGCCGTTTGTGTCATTTTGCTGGTGTCTTAACAAGTTCTCATGTATATTTAGATTCGTATTTAACATAATAAGTTCGAGTTTATTGCTTGCGCTTACTGTCAAACAAGTATTTCATGTTAAATTGTATTTGATATGTCCTTACATTAATAATTAGTAGAAAATCATTGGTAATGTCATTTTTCACAAAGTGTTGGTTAAAAATACCTCGATAGTAATTGTGGAGATTACTGTAAAAATCTAGTTTGGGACCAACAATCTAGCTTGGGACATTATAGGTGGGCTCTCAAAACGATTCTAGAGGATCCAAAACTCCAATCCTAATCAAAAGTTAAGGCATGCAAAAACCCTACTATTAACTTTGGACGACTATTAGGCCATCTTAAAAACTAGGCCGCTAGGAAAGGAAGGGTTCTATTCTTATTATATTGAGTATTGTTCCATATTAAAGTAGAGCATTGAGAGTTGGGATATTGAAACAAAACAGATGAATTAGATGAATTTGTAGCAATCATACAAGCCACAACGTCCATGACAACTCCATAGTGAGTGTACTTTCTTTCTATTTGCATTCCACAATTGAGAAGAAAAGCACAAAGCGAAGGCCTCACCTTCTAGTGGGGTTTTTCCCATATTGGCTTTTTTTAGGGTACATCTCATGTTCATTGTGTTGTTCATGTGTTATTTGTTTAACTTCTTTTAGTTCAATTTTTGCTTATTTTAGTATTTTGTGTGCAAAGCTTGTGATATTAAATTTGAAGTAGAACACTACATAGTAACATATTGCAAAATATTGTAAGATCTATGACAAATTGCTCCTGTGAAATATTCACAACGGTTTATACATCACATTGGTTTCAAGTAGCCTTCTTTGGGGTTTTGCAAAAGTTGTGAGATCTAGGAAATGCAAATGAATATAGTGACAATCCATGAGATGAGTTGGAGGAGATATTTCAAAGCTGGAAGCACAAGGCATTGACATCTCTCTCAACATGGCCATCCTTATGGCAATTCAAGAGAACAAGTTTGAACCTTCTAGAGACTTTAGCAGCTTTGACTCAAAATTTGGTCTGGAAAAAAAATTTGGAGTTAACGAAGCCATATAAAAGGGGATTGAAAAAGGATTTGGAGAAAGAGAAACCAAGTTCGGGGGCCATCATTTCTTTCCAACATCTGTTTAAGTTGGAAGTGAAAGTGGACATTGAAGTTTTGAACCCTACTAAGGCGAGATTGATCTTCTTAAATTGAATTAATGGTTGCAACACTCGGGATTTTATTTCAGTGTTCATCACATAGGACAACATCAAAAGATGCTCAAGTGAAGTTGTTAGAGGGACATGACCAAATTCGGGGGGAAAGTGAGATGGAGACACTTAGGTTGGAGGGTGATCCTCTAGTAACTAAGTGGGAGGTGTTTAAAATCCTCACTAAGTCCTAGTTCTACCCAATTGGGTACAAAGAAGACCAATGGATCTGTTGATAGTACTTCCAACATAAATAAGGGCATAGTGTGTAATGTTGAAGAATCTAGGGCAAGTGCGATTAATGTGATTCTTCTAGACTAGATAACAATTTGTGAAGTGTTTTTGCAATTTATCTTAGCTTGATCTTCTTCTTATTATTAGTGTGTGTGTTTGCTTCATCAAACTGCTATCAAAACAAAGAGACAAGAACACAAGATGTTTGGCTTTTTGCTAGGGCCAAAACCTTTCCCTCTTCGAGAGGAAAACCCGCACATAATTCTTCTTATAGAGATTCCAATTGACGAACACCAAGACCTGAACCCTTGACCTGTTAAGCCATTCCAAGACCAAGACACCAATCCTCTTCTTCGTCACTGCTGAGATCATCATCATTACTGCTGCTTCATCAAGGTTATCTTCATTGAGATATTTATTATAAGAGCGAGATCATTACTGCACGTCACATCCTCACTAAGGTCTTCACTGCTTTTCACTGAGATTATTTCTACACCTTTAATGACATCATCACTAGAACAGAGAGATCTCGATATTGAGATATGTATATATCTTTGACGGCTGCACAAAGATCTTTTCATGATCAATACTTTGTAACTGAGACCGAGATCATGACTTCATCCAAATCGTGTCAAAGCGTGTTACTTTGAGATTTGTTTATCATTCTTATGTCGAGACAGAGTTTGCCAAGAGTGTGATACTATGGAATCACTTCTGTGTTGAGACAAATATTATCATTGCAAATATAGTGAGCGTAATCCTTCCTTGCACCGAGATCTAAATATGTCGAGACTATTAGTATGTAGAGAGTGTATCTCTTCATCACAAGTATGTGACTGTGTTTCAGAGTTTATGCCGATATAGTGAGTCACAAGATTGTGACTGCATCTTAGAGTGTTTATCGAGACAACAAGGGTTACCATGATCTTTCTCATCACACGTATGCACCGATTGCTAGTTCGAGTTTCTTGTAATCACCACTGTGGCTTCAAGGGTATTAGAAATAGTTTCTTCTTGTAATGTAGATCTCAGACCATCCGAAAATCACAGAGAATCAAGTTCTGTTCTTGTTCTTTTGCGTAGACCCTAGTCGCATATATATAGTGGTCAACCTATGCATTTGAGCCGACATGACAGTGTGGACCGTTGTGTCTTTTGAGCCGACGTGACTGTATTTGTTAATTCATTTGCAGGCCAACATGTCTGTTCATGTTAATTCATTTTGCTTGCCTTCTTTTTCAAGGAGATGGTGCTTGTCTTGGAGGGCTTTGATCTAGACACTAGGTTGACTCTTTTACATTACATATGAGCTCAAGAAGAGCATGACATTGACTCTTTGACTTTCCTAAGAAATGAGCAAGAAACTCATTCTTATAATTCACAAAAAAAATAATCTTTCTTTTTCTTGACAAGTACAAAGATCAAAATTACATTTGTAAATTCCGAACTTAGTTACACTTTCTTCAACACTCCCTCTTAACTAGGGATGTATTTACAATGGTACTTTGTTAGTCTCAATATGAAGAATTTCTCATAAGAAGAATCAGATTGGTAATCCCATCTGTATAGCATCATATCAATCAACATTGTCATAGTGCAAGGCCTTGACTAATAGCTCCATCTCTCCATGAAACCATGAGCTACAATGCTGGCGAGACCAATGATTTATAAACACCTTCATCATTGTCTCTCAAGGTACATACCCACCCAGATGTTCACTGAGTATGACCTTCTAGGACTATTCTTATCTTGGGTTCCCAACCCTCAAAGAATATCGGTCCTCTTGCCTACTCTTGTCTTGGATGCCCTACATATCCTCAAAGAGTATCGGATGCCAGATGATTACCCAATCCTCCCATTCTTTCTTCTCAAGTGAAGATAAGAATGTTATGTCTACCATGTGTCTACATTTGCATTCATGGCCTTCATCTAGGCTTACGGTTGTTAGTCCTGGTCTAGTGCATGACACATGACATAGAAAAGCACAATTGTCACTCCTTTGTAGTTAGGGGTGATCTTAATTCAAACTCCCTCTTGATAAGGGACCTATCAGAGCTCCCTCTTAGCTAGGGACTCTTCTATATATCAACAACTTTTTCTTTGTGGGTCCTTTAGCTGCTTGATCAACTTCTCTCCTTGATGTCATAAAATTCAGTTGAGCTTCTTTCTTGTAGGGCATTAGCCATCAATCACTTTCCTTCTTGGTTCGTCATGTCATTCCTTTCTTTATGGAAAGTGGCCTTCTTGATATATATCTGGAACCTTCATCACATAGCTACTTCTTTCCCATCATGTTTCTTTCAGGAATTTCCATCCACCACATGAATGCTAGTTATACTTGTACTTACAACTCTTGTTCTAGTAGCCCTGCATGCACTCATCCAGATATTATTCAAGAAATCAAAACATAACATTAAATCAAATCGTACCTTACTAGATGGCTCTTCATCATGACATCTTCCTGTAGGTATCAACATCCTGCATTCATGTTGACACATCTCTCAAAGATATCCATTGTTAAGGGTCTCCATCTTTTTTAGACTTTCATCAGAGTCTTCATATCCTTCTGGGAGATTTCTTGGTCAAATCTTCTTGGTCTATTGGATGTTGATTGCCTTCATCATGGTTGCATATCTCACAATCTCTTCCTTCCTCACTCATTCCATTCCACAAGCTTTCAATAAGAGTTTCTTAACTGTAGTCAACCACCTCATACTTCATATGAGGATATATTATGTTGATTTCATCTTAGTGTGACTTTATGCCTTCTTGCTTCCTTTCAGAGGAGGACATCCTTTTTCTCTTGATCATGCTTCTTAAGATAGACACAATGATCCATGTTACCTACACCCATATGACATGACATTATAATATTAAACACAATCATACATACCTTATTTTACCTTTAGGTCATCGAGTTTTTCTTCCAACAACTTCCTTGATTGAAGAGATCTTCAATCCCTTGATCTGCTTCATGTCATCACATCATTATCTGATGGGTTCCATAAGTTGGAATTCTTGTTGAAACACTTGCTTCCTCTCTAGATTAATGAACCCTTCGATGAGGATTCCATCAAAGAATTTTGAGGATCTTGTATATCCCCAACTGGCAGATGTTTCCTTTTTGACTTGATGTATGATCAACGTTCTCCCAGATGACTTCTTCCTTCTCTTCAATGTCCACTGAGGTTCCCAAGAGCTATATTCTTCATGTTTGTCTGCCATGGGTTTTGTCCTTCATGATTCCCATGGTGATGTCACAAGCTCTTGTTTCTAATGCTTTCATGATGCCATGATGCATCTTATTATCTTGGTCATATCCATAACACATGATTTAGGAGCTTATGATAGGATCCTTTTGTGAGGGATGTTATCTTACTCATAGGAGAGATTTGATACTCCCTCTTTCCTTGGCCCTTTTCTTTAGCTTCCTCCGTCTTTCAGTGATATGAGCTTCCAAAATCTCTTTATAGCATTGAATCTTAACTATACTTATTTTTGTCTTTGCTTGGGGACCAACCTTTCCTTTCCTTTCTGCACAATGGTTGAATTCTTTTATCCTTTAATACTATAGATTGCAACTTGTCTTTCTCTATCTAGCAGAGAGACCACAAATTGCCGGGTGAGGTAACCTTTTTTTGTTTGTTCATTGATATTTGTTACCTTGCTCATCAATGATGACTACGTTCTTATCATAGATCTTCATGAAGTTATTCCTTCATTCTTTGATACCTTTACTATTGTGTAGGTCTAAGTGACCTTCTTTACTTAATTTTTGAGAGTATATCTAGCATTTCATATATCTCTCTTTATGTCTCCAAATCTGCTATTTAGGTATGAGAGGACTTTTGAGTGATATCATATGAATTCAATGAATCTTTTGATAGATTCAAACAATGCTTGACCTTCATAGACTTTTTCATAGATGTCAATGATTTCTCTTTTTTATGAGGATTATGACAATCATCCTTATTTTATGCAAGGACTTTCGATTATCTAATCGATTTATAAATTCCCTTGCAATCATGAAATCATTTAACCAAATCTGATTATAAAATTGAAAGATATTTACTTGGTGTGTGAAGAGGAGATCTTCACCTTGATGCTTCTTTTGCTTGAGCTACCCATCATTAGTATCCTTTCATCACGACTTCCTTGGAGGCCTTCTAGCACCATGACATCAGTGGTCTTGACATCACCGAGACTGCTTCATGACCTCCTCAATTCATTTTAAGGTACTTTTGACTTCAACATATTGTTGACATGTTAGTGATACTATGTTTTGATCCGAGCACCATGCTATTGAGATCATAATCATAGACAAAATTCGAGATTGTGACAAGTATATGGCACTGCACAGTGATGTCTATGTGCATTGTGTAGAGAGGCAATGTATTGAGAGCCCAAACTTGTCAATGAATAACATAACTAAACTGTGGGTGGCACTGTATAGATAGCCTGTCTCACCACCAAAACTGCCTTGATGTAATGACTATACTGAGACAGTGAAGTAATCATGGATTGTAAGAGGTATTCCCTGGATTACTTCTGCAATATATATACACCTGAGACTATCTTTTATGGCATGGAGAAAGAAGTGAGGATCACTGATAAACTTCATCAAACCGGGCATAAGTTGAGTGCATGACTGTAATTATTGAAGTTGATACTCCATGATTGTTGTAGACCTGCATGTTGTATACTTTCTCCTTTAATCCTTTCAACCTGCTTTGATGTCCTTGAATATAGATCCTTGTATGTCTCTTTTGCTGCCCTTCATTTGACTTCAACACCTTAGCTCTGATACCATGTTGAAGAATCTAGGGCAAGTGGGATTAATGTGATTCTTCTAGACTAGATAACAATTTGTGAAGTGTTTTTGCAATTTATCTTAGCTTGATCTTCTTCTTATTATTAGTGTGTGTGTTTGCTTCATCAAACTGCTATCAAAACAAAGAGACAAGAACACAAGATGTTTGGCTTTTTGCCACGGCCAAAACCTCTCCCTCTTGGAGAGGAAAACCTGCACATAATTCTTCTTATAGAGATTCCAATTAACGAACACCAAGACCAGGACCCTTGACCTGTTAAGCCATTCCAAGACCAAGACACCAATCCTCTTCTTCGTCACTGCTGAGATCATCATCATTACTACTGCTTCATCAAGGTCATCTTCACTGGGATATTTATTATAAGAGCAAGATCATTACTGCACCTCCATTGTCACATCTTCACTGAGGTCTTCACCGCTTTTCACTTAGATTATTTCTACACCTTTAATGACATGTTAAGTATGATGCATTTGTCGTTCGAGTTTTGACTGCCGCTAGACTCTCTGCTGTCATTGAAGCTTCTGCGCTGCTGCTAACTCTGCTTTGTGCCAATTGCACTGCTGCCAACACTAGCTCTGCGTTGCTCAGTATCTGGCTGCTACTAGCCACTGCATTTGTCACTCTGGCACTTGACTACACCACCTGACACTGGTCCATCCTGTTATTGCTGACTATGGGCTCCCGTAGCAATGTCTTGATCCAAGAGGTGGACTCCTCAACAATCCTGCCTATTTGTAGTTCTTTCGAACTACGGTACTAAATCACCCCACCTCTCCCTTGGAGGTATTTTGGCAATCATGGCAAACTCCTCCTCCTCGATCCTTGCGGTTGCAACTTGCGGATCATGTTTCTCCTCCTTGTCCTTCTTCTTGAGAGGACATTGTGTAGCGTAGTGACCAAATTCCCCACATTGGAAACATTTGATCTTAGAAACACCCTTCTTCTTCCTCCATTGCTCCTGCTGCCCCTTTGATGCAAGGGCTACATTCTCCTCCTCCTCCTTGGGCTTTGTCCCATTGCTGCTGTTGTTGCCATCAAGTTTGCACTTCACTAAGTCTCGCCTCATCTCTTCCTGTTGAAGAGCGACTCACATCCCTTCCCAATCCGGCAATTTCTCTCTGCCCAGGATACTCTAGACAAATACTTGCCATTCTTCTGAGACTGAATTCAGGGCCAAACTCACCATCTCTATAGGCTGAGTTGATGATCCTACAACTGCCAACTGATCTCCGACTTTCTGAAGCTTCGATAGGAATGGATCAATGCGTTCCCCCTTCTGCATCCTTGCGGATCTCATTTTCTCCTCCAAGTACATCTTCCGCTGCTCAAAAGATCCTTGATACAACGTAGCCAAGGCATCCCACATCTCTTTGGCCGTCCCTTTGCTAGCAATGCGACATTCAATGTGATCCCTCACTTCGTCGAGGATCAACCGCTCGACCTTCTCCATCTCAACCTACAAAAGTCGAACTGCTCCCTCTCTCCTCTATGCAGTTGCTAGGCTGGCCTTCACACTCCCTGTTGGAGTTAGTAGATCTGCTCCTCGCCACTGCTGCTCAGCAACAAAGAAATAGAATTCCTTGGTTTGGAATTCACTGAGGAAGAAATTCCTTCGAAATGTGTCTTCTTCCTTCTTCTGATGCTTTTCTCACCCAGCAAATGCTACAGAAAATTGCGTCCCACCTGAAGACTGCTCTGCGCTGAATCTTCTGTTGCGTTGCTCCCTTTGCCACTGACAAATTACGAACTGGAAATCTTACCTCTCTATCAACTCTTAAAGGGAGATTTTCCTTGAGAATCTTGCCCTCCTGGCTTGGGTTGCGCAATCCCTTTGGGGATTCGATCTACTGCTTATGCAACACTTCGATCTCCCTCCTCTTCAACGCTGCACTCTTCCTGTCTGCTCTCTTGCTTCACCTGCGCTTCGATACCATGTGAAAATTTGGAGACCCAAATCCCCACTGCAATAAACTGATATTACTTCTCCTACTTGTTAATTCATGTAAGTTATTTACTGTGTTACACTGTAAATATCGAAGTAAATATGACTACAACCTTCACGAATTAAATTATATGCGGAAACAAGAACTGAGCAAGAAGAAATAACCACAAACAAAATTGACATCGTTGTTTTTGGACAAATGTCCTTGGCAAAACCCAACTTGGGAAAACTGGTGCAACAACCGAGGGTTTGTATTATTATGCAGTAGTTTCTAAATACAATCTTTGGATGCCTTACTAGCTATATGATACAGAGAATCTAACTAGCAGAGAAATTAGTGAGAAATACGTCACCCTATCATTGGCGAATCGACACTGATTAAGGCCTTGGATGGCTGGCCCCACGCTGCCTCTGCGTCAGCCTACACAGTTCAGTGCTACTAAGCTCTACGTTACCCTTCTTGCTGGTCGATTTGCCTTTGGAACTTTGACTCTCTGCCCTTATAGTCTCACACCCCGACTTCTGGCTGTACAACTCGAATCTCCTCGTAGGTTTTGCGCTACCTCAACGTGGCTCTACCCTGCCCAGCGTGGCTTTGCGCTGCCTCTTCTAGATCTCTCTCTCCCTCCTTTGCAATGTATCCCTGGATCAGGAAACCCTCCAACCGAAAAACTATCCCTGCCCCACTGCGAGAAATCTCCTTGATGACCTCTCCGGCAACTTTTGCGTTGCTCTCTTGAGAAAATCGATATCTGATCTCTCACTCGATGTGTCTTCCAATTACCCATCGAAGTCGTTCTTATAATCTTCTCGTTGAGTAATCAACGACCCATATTAAATTCTAATCAATGGCTCAGATCATATTGACTCGATCTTTGTCTTTTTCTAGAAGATTCACACCCAGCTTTATTAATACCCTTTAATTATTTTAATTTCCCAAGTTTAGACATAGGCATCCATTAAAAATAATTAATTATTTAACAAAAACTGTCTCTGGGTGGAATTTCCCATAACGATTTCTAGGTATTCTAGAATACATGTGTCCTAGCCTCCCTGCGAATTTTGAGGCTTAGAGCACATTCGATGCTACCAGAAATCAACATAAAGGAGGGACCTAGTCCTAGAAACCCTTGTGAAAACTTGGTTTGCAAATGGTCTTTGTGAAATTATCTTCAGTAAGTTGTGGGACGACACGGGACCAAGTGGACCCAAAATTAGGTCAAGGGGGTGGAGTTGATCAATCAAGGGTGTTCTTGACCTAATTGAGGGGGAGAAGGGGATCAAACGGGAAATTTTCACTAATTTTGATGCAATGATCTCAATGAGGTTACTCACCAAGGGAAACCAAGGGCAAGAATCGATCTCTGAGCTAGGGCTTGGAATATCTCAAGTTCCCACCTTCAGAATTGCTTCAAATTTGTAGGGCTTCTAGGAGACACAACAACGCAGTATAGGGCAAGAGATCGGATTTTTTGAGTGTGTGAATCATGAAAAATTTGATCCCCTAGGTCAACTATTGGGGCTAGGCCTAGAAAGAAAGTGAGAAGGTGAGAAAGATATGCTTTTAGGTGATCACCTATGGAGTATCAATGCCTAATCCTTTGGGAGAAATGGAGTCAAGGATATTTCAATGCTTGGAATGAATTCACTTAGTCAAGGAGTCCTCTAGAACAATTTTTCATGAAAATTAGGAATGGGGACAATATATGATGACTTATCAAGCTAAAATTTCGACAAAATATCTCTAGGAACATTCACTCTTTCATACATCGCCCATGACATGATGCAACGCTATAAAAAGACAAATTTCCACAATTTCGCATAAGAAAAGCAGTAAATTCAGCGTAGTATAGCGAAAATCCCCAGCAACATGCATTTGACAATAAGAAAGTAACAAAATAGCATTAAAATAGTACTTACATGTAAGAAAGAGTATATCCAATCATCATTATATGCCAATAGCGAAGCTCCAAGACAGAAATGAAGAGATCCAAACATCAAAATTCATCCATTCATCCAATTTCGTCTACTAAGAAGAATAGCGAAAATCTCACAAGAGAGAGTGATCCAATCCAAGTGATGATAATCAAAATGATTCATCAGTCATCACACTTGTATTTATACACTTCCTAATGAATTCGATTTAGCTAATTTGGCCCCTAAAATAAAATAATGTATATAACAACAAAAATTTTGGTGACAAGTCCATCAAATAGCTCAATAATGTAAAGATAAGCCTCTTAAGAGGGTCGAATAATCAACAAAGTGAGTTGTTGGGCCTTTGAGGAGGCCTGATGAAGTCCAAGGGGTGCCATGATGTAGAAATGGACTCCAAACATAGTGGACAAGGGATCGACCCCTTGTTTTCCAATCAAGAACTTGTGGTGCTGCCAAGTGGATGTGGGGGCACAAGGACATCCTCTTGGGTCTCCAAATGGATCAAATATGCCTGTAGACCATCTGTAAGGGTTGGAGTAATGACGTAAGTCCTTCCTCTGCAGCGGGAGGCATCCTAGAACATCTGCCAAGTGTATGGTGCAATTGTGGAGCCGACTGGGCATGGTGGACCAAGTGCATCATCCTCATCCAAAACGTGGAACACGAGCAATCAATGAACGTTGTTGGGGATCCATGAAGTGATATCTGCTATGGTGGAGGCCCATGGCTCCCAACGCTCACCCTACAAGTGCCAATGTGGCTCTCTGGAGGGCTAGGATCCTGTATAGGGAGACCAAGCCCCAAATAAAGACCCACTTGCAATCCTACATAAGATCCAATGCGTTCCTTTGCTCTCCAATACAACAAGTCATTAGAATACTCAAGTAATAAAGCTTATAAGTCATGGGATCAATGGGGCACTTCATGGTTGCACGCCCTTCCATAGTGGGCTTTGGCATGTACAAGTGTCTCCAAGCTCAATAGGGGGTTAACCAAAGACCCTATTAGGTGGTTGAAACATCTAGAGGGGGTGACATGTCCATGGTACATCCTTTAAGTGGCAGGTGGAAAATGATATAATAATGGAATGAAGTGGGGATCAAGGGAATCATCCAGACCACATGTCAAGGTTCATGGGTAGCTATAATAAGGGAAGCCCACACCTGGGTATGTGAGTGTAGGAGGGAGCAAATTGTGGTACGTGAGTTGCCCTGACCTTTGTTTTTCCACCCTTCTTCATATGTCTTTTGACTTTTATTGATATTTTCTTCATAACTGCTCGGGGCTCCAGGGGACGAGAGCATGATGTGTAACATGTGGCAGTGGATATCCCCTTAAGGTGGGGTGGTTCATCTCCCACGAGGGGTTGGGACAATCATGGGTTCCTTAATGATAGAGGGGGCTCATCTAGGGCCCATAGGAACCAGGGTGATGGCCATGGATAAGGGGTAGAGCTTATGTTTGCCGTTTGCCCACGTGCTAAATTTGTATGTCTCGACCATCTTTTGCATTTTGTGGTACATTCCCTGTTGAGAGTGGCCAAATTATACCTTTTCTTTTCTTTTTAGCTACATCAACCTTCGGGGCATCGTTCCATGTCCAAACCAAAGTGTGGACAAGGGGAGGGGGAGGCTAACCCTATGTGGACCCAATGGACACATGTGGACCTAGATGGGAAAATAGATGAATTGGGCTAAAATGGGTGGAACGACAATGATGTAGGTCGTATCGGGAAGCGGGACCACGCAAACAAAATCAGGATTTCCCATGTAGTGCCAGCCCAAGGCTAAATGGTCAGTAAAGGATCCTACATGCTAGGATACAAGGGTAACCATGAAATTGGGCAGTGGAGACAAGATACAAGCCTAACCCACTCTTTCCGCCAAATCCCCCCACCAATTCATGCCCAAAAGTGTCCATGACATGTAAGGAAAATTACCCAACTATACTAATGAAAAGCCATACCTTTGGGGTTAGGAGGCCCACCTTCAAACATAGATTCATAACAAATGGGCGAGGGACCACATGGCTGACTTAGGGGGCGGAGAAAATCGTACATTGAGCTATCTAGGGGTTGTAAGGGGTTGCCGGTTGAGGACCATCTAGGAGAAAATTTTTCTCGTATATACACTACCCACAGGTGGTGGGTAACACATCCCAACAAACTTATCATATATCTCCTTAGAAGTTCCCAAATCCGAATATAGGGAACCAAATGATTTTGACTAGAGTCAATCAAAATTTTCTTTGCTTTTACTTCACCTTTTCTATACTTCGTCTTAGCAACAGCCAGTGCATTTGAAGGAGGCTCCACTACTTTTCCCTGCACATTGTCCAATACTGCATGTTCCTCCAAAGTTAGGTCCTAAGTCATCTTCCATGCATGATAGTCAGATTTATCATTGAGCTTGTCCTCAGTCTTGAAGTAAGATTTAGATGCCATGGAGACTTGTGCAATAGATCTCTTAGTGATTGCTTTTCTCTCTCTTGCTTGGGCTTTGTGTTCACTTGGGTTCTGGTCCCATGTTAATTTTGGTTAACAATGGTATGTTCTATGCTTAGCACAATTACTTCAGTGTCCTTTTAGCAACCCAATGACAATTTCCAATTTAGTTTCCAATAGCAATCACATTAACCATAAATCACATTAATAGTAAGTTGTAACTGTAGATAGAAAATGAACAATACAATGTAGAAGATAAGTCAAGACAAGAGAACACCAAATTTGGCAAATGCCAGGGGAAAACCCCAAGATGGGGAAAACTCTTTGATCAATTCTTCTTGTTATTATATCAAATGTTCAACAGAGAGAGGGAGAGTACAAAATTAAGTCAAAGTTGACTTGTCAAATCACTGTCAAAACAGTCCTATAAAATTCTGAAATTCTGACCTTGGTTAACAACAGTCAAATCAGCCCTAACCAGAAAGTCAATAACAGTCAAACTTGTCCAAAACAGTTCGGTCAACCACAGTCAAACTCGACCTCTTTCGCTGGTCAAAGTCAGCTCAAAACAATCCATAAATCAGCAGTCAAACTTGGTCAAAGTCTGCACTTGAAGTCTGCGGTCAACCTTGGTCAACGTGACAAAAATACCTCAGTTTCTGTGCCAATAGATGCAACTTTTCAAAATTGAAAATTTGATCCAAAAATTGCAGTCAAACTTGGTCAATGCACCCCTGGTCAACGCTGGTCAAACCTACAACAAATTCCTAAAATTCGGCCCTTTAATTTTTCTTGAAATTCGTCCTTCTTCACTGCCACACGTGTGAGGAAAAGAGATGCCCAATAAATTGTATGAACCAATCAGATGAGGAGAGAGAAGAATATGTTGAGTTGATGAAGTGCCAAATGAGGGTGGAGGTCTCTCTTATTTATACAAGTTGTTGAGGGTCAAAAGACATGTCTATTGGGCTTCATGAGCCTACATGATGATGTGGTTGACCTTGACAATTTGCACATATGTGGGCTTGACCTCAAAGACATATTTTCCCTTTTCCAAATTTGATGATCTTTAGGTCGATTTTGGTCCTCTCGAAAAGAGGAATTCAATGCAATAATCATCTCTATCAAATGAGTTGTCCAAAGTGGAATTTGGCCCTAGTTGCCAATTTTAACAGGGATACATACTCTAACTCCCTCTAGATTTGAACCTATAACCTCCTATGAAATAGAAAAAATGTTTGCTTAATTAGTTTGTAATAAGAAAAGTAGTGAATGTGAAAATTTCTGAATCTAACATGTCAGAAATCCCTACTGCTATTTTTGGTTTATTATCTCCTACTTGTTCATACATTAACAAGTTATTTAATCATATAAACATCGAAATAAACACAATAGCAGCCTTCACAAATATACAGATCAACCACTGAAATAAACTGAGACAACACAAGGGACACCGTAATTTTTGGACAATCATCCCCAGAAAAACCCAATGTGGGAAAACCCATGCAACAGAGATGAGGGTTTTATTATTATGCTGTTTTCTGAATACAACTAGGGTGCCAAAAATGGCTCACCCTTAAGAGATTTTCCTTGGCAGAAGTAGCGTGCTCCGGAGACAGATATTCCAACAGATCAACAACCGCATGATGAGCCCCACAAAAACTTTGACTGTTCCTCAGTTGGACAATGAAAGCTGCTCCAAGCTTCTCTCTGGAACTGCGTCACCCTCCAGGGACTGCATCACCCTCTATGGCTCTGCGTTTGCCTCTCAACTCTCAGTCTGCCCCACGAAAACACCACAACGCAGCGCTTTCTGCCCAGCATTAGCTCTGCTATCCTCTGCGTCTCCCTGCGTCAACTTCTCGGCCTCTTGCGTCCTCAGCGCTGGCCCTCCAAGCCTCTGCGTCACCCCAAGTTGCCTTTGCTTTTCCGATACTCTCTCTGCCTTTCTGCTATGTATTCTCGGCCTTTTGCCGAACTGCCCCTCGCTGCAACATATCACTGATTTTTGTTAAAATTGGCAACTAGGGCCAAATTCCATGTGGGTCATCTTATTAATGGAAGTTGATATTTTTCTTGGATCCCTCTCATCGAGAGGTGTAGGATTGATCTGAAGATCACTCGATTTCGATAAGTATTCATGCAGATATGAATTTATTTGTGTTATGGGACAATTCGTCAAGGTCGGCCAGCAACCAAATAAACCCCACTTGTGCTCAACGTTTTAGTATAAATAAAGGTGGCCTTCAAGTCATTTCAACACACTTGGGATCTCTTCCTCTCTACTTGTCTTTGGGTTTTAGTAGGAGGAGAGATCTCAAGGGATAACGCTGCCCTAATCCAGAGCCGGAATTGTCGGGAATAGCCGGAACTGGCAGGAACTGCCGGAACTGCTAGGAAAAGTCGGAAAAGCCGGAATTGTTGGGAACTGTCGGTACTGTTGGGAATAGCCGGAATTGCCGGGAATAGTCGGAATTGTCAGAACCACCGGAAACTGTTAGGAACTGTCTGGAATAGCTGGAATTGTCGGAATTGCCGAGAATAGCCGGAACTGTCGGGAACAGGCGAAACTACTGGAACAGTTGGGAAAGCTGACGCAGAGGGCAAAAGCCGGAATTGCCGAAACTGTCGGAACTGCCGGGAAACGCTGGAATGCCGGAACTGTCGGGAATAGCCAGAATTGCCGAAACTGCCGGGATTGCCGGGAACAACCGAAATTGCTGAAACTGTCGAAACAGCGAGAGCATCTGTCTCTGAAGGAGAGCAGCATGCAAGGGACAACTAACTAACATTGGGACAGTTGTATGGTACTTAGCCGCAAATACACCAAGCATGCAATGTTACAGCTAGCATGCAAGGGACAGCTAGCATGCAACAGCAAGCATGCAAAGGACAACAAGCATGCTAGGGACAACAAGCAAGCAAGATGCAGCCAACACATAGGTCATATGGCCAACATGGTGCAGCAATGGCACATAATGTATCAGTGTGGTTACAGTCATGATTAATGAAGCATGAGAGATGTAGCATAATTGAGATGGATGCATTCACCTTGGAGAATCAGTTGAAGCGAACATGTCTTCAACTGATCTTCATGTATCATCTTTCTTAGAGATGATCTATGCTCTTATCTAGATTAAGTTCAAAGTGTTTGACTTTTGTGTAAATTACTATCTTCTCTCTCTCTGCTGAACTATGAGAACATATTAGAATTGATCAAGTATTTCCCCACATTAGGGTTTGTCCCTGCTTAGCGCCACATCTTGTGTCCTCTTGTCTTGGCTGTCTTCTGCGATTTATGTTTATGTTCTATCTGCAGTTTACTTTAATGCTGATGTGATTGCTAATCTAGAAAAGATATTGAGCTAATTATGAAAATTGAAATAAATTGCTCTAAGCATAGAACATACCTAAATTAACATGGTATTAGAGCTGAGGTGAAGACAATGCCCAAGCAAGAGTGAAAGAGCAATCGTCGAAGACAGTTGGGAAAGGACAAAAGGATCAATGGATTCCTCATCCCTCTTCAAATTCACCAAGGGTGAAGTCGAAGCAAAGAATATTATCAGAATGGCGCAGCAGAAGTTTCTGATGGCCTACCTAAAGATCACATCAATGGGAAGTCTGGATCAAAGGGTGGAAGGAAAGGCAGATGCCTTGGTTGTAATAAGTTCGGCCATTATGTGAAGGAATGTCCGAATGGCAGAGACACATCTCTTTATGAAGATAACAATCATTCCAGGGACATCTTTAATGATCAAAGGAATGACAGGTAATGCAGGTCATCAAGGAAATGGCCGACTCTTCAAAGAAAGCAAGGAACCCTAGGCACTTCATCGGATAGAAGGGTGCACTCTCTAATTTGGTAGAGATGGAAACAATCGTGGGATTATACTTGGCGCCGATGCCACCTATCTCGGAAAGGGTGTAGGGAATGTTACCCCTCAATTGAATGAGGGTAACTCGATTCATTTACAAAATCTCTTTTATGTATCTGATCACAAGAAGAACCTGGTGTCCATTTCAGCAATGGAAGTCAAAGGTTATGAGGTGGCACTCATCGGTGGAAAGGTACGTGTTTGAAAATAGAAAATTCAAAGATGTTTTTGAGTTCAGGGTTGTATCAAGTTGCAGGAAGTCCACTGGGGACCATGTCCATTGACACATAGCACTGGAGGTCTATGAGTCAGATGGTGATAGGGATGCCTGAATTCAAAAAGAGCATTAAAGTACATGTCTGAGATGTACTGAAGGAAAATCTTACAAGGGAACCATTCCCCTCATGTAGCAGGTCCACAGGTTTGGAACAACCCGAGGGGTTTGAGATTGATGATCAAGAATCTCACGTATGTAGGTGGAAGAAAGCCCTCTATGGCTTGAAGCAAAACTCCTTGGGCGTAGTATGAGAGGATTGATAGCTGTCAGATGAAGCTGAGATTCACTAAGAGTGAAGCCGATCCAAACCATTGTTTGAAGGTTGTGGATGATAGACCTCTCATACCAGCGCCTTATGAGGACGACCTATTTATGACAAGTGCAGACCCTCTCATTTGCAGAAGTAAGAGGGAGTTGGATTCCGGATGTGGAATGATAAAGTTATAAACTACAAGCCTGTGACTACCTCGAGGATCTTAACTTTCAGAAGTTATATGGTAGTGATGTCAGCCCAGATTTGGAAAATGCCTCTGAGTTTCATTAACTCATTCGCATTGATTTTCTTGGTGAACTTCCGACCGGACATATGTTTTGCAGTTAGCATGGTGAGCTCATATTTGGTTGAGCCTCACTGGATTGGTGCTAAGAATCTTGTGAGATATATTCGGGGCACAATCTCTCATGGATTGAGATACACTGCTGGAAATATGAAACTGCATGATTATTCGAATGCTGACTGGGCAGACAGTGTGGAGGATCACTAGAGCACTTCTCAGTGATGGTTGTCTTTGGATTCTGCTTCGCTATCATGGATGAGCAGGAAGCAGTAGTCAGTTGCTATAAGCATCGCCGAAACTGAATACATAGCTACGAGTATGATCTCATGTGAAGCTGCATGTTTGCATAAACTCTTAAGTGAGATGTTTGTACACATGATGAATACCATTGTGATTCTCAGTGACAACCAGAGGGGGGATTCGATTATTGAGGAATCCTGTATTCGATGATTGCTCTAGCAGATAGACATCAGATAATGCCTTATCTATGATATGGTAAGTCGATGAGCGAGGAGGCTCCATGCATTGAGACTGATGTATAGGTCGCAGACATTTTGTCAAAGCCTCGGGGAAAGGTCAAATCTATGACTTTCCCGAACGACTTGGAGTCGTTGAGAGACCTTCTTATAAGGGTCCTGCATGTTGCATGCATTGAGCTTTGGGAGCTCTGGGGGGCTTGGGGTACTTACTGGAGCAACGTACGACCACAGGGCCACTCAACCTCCCCTGGTGGTGCGCTATGTACAAGATGACAGGTTCAACCTTCCCCTGTGATACCCCGTGGCGACTGTGGAACAGGATGATTAGTTCTCTTGTGGGCCGGGATGATTAGTTCTCCCGTGGCAACTGTGGAACAGGATGCTTAGTTCTCCTGTGGGTCGGGATGATTAGTTCTCCCGTGGCAATTGCGAAACAGGATGATTAGTTCTCCTGTGGGCCGGGATGATTAGTTCTCCCGTGGTGACTGTGGGGCAGGATTATTCGTTCCCTTGTGGACAAGATGATTAGTTCTCTTGTCGAGGCATCCTACCCATGCAGTCTGGGACTCATGGGAAGTACCTCTCATCTGATCAATGAGCAGGGAAATGGGGTTAGGGACCACAGTAGTACTATCGATGGATGCATCGATGTATCTATCGTACTCCCTTTGCTAGGATGACCTCCATTGATCTAGGATCAGTATGAGTGGTTTGAGACACTCTCTTGTGATATTGATCTTGGATCAATAAAACTAACTTCGGGCCAGTAAGAGTGATGTGACACACTCTCTTAAGGTGAAATTGACTTCGGGTCAGTAGAGAATGGTATGAGACATTCTTGATCAATTCTTCTTCTTCATGGTTCAGTAGAGCAGAGCAGTGCAGAGCATTGATGGCAGAGATAGTATAGTCGGACATATGGATCAGCAGATGGAGTTCTCCCTAGTTGAGAGGGAGTGTTAAAATTGGCAACTAGGGCCAAACTCCATGTGGGTCATCTTATTAATGGAAGCTGATATTTTTCTTAGATCCCTCTCATCGAGAGGTGTAGGATTGATCTAAAGATCATCTGATTCCCATAAGTATTCATGGAGATATGAATTTATTTGTGTTATGGGACAATTTGTCAAGGTCGACCAACAACCAAATAAACCCCACTTGTGCCCAACGTTTTAGTATAAATAGAGGTGGCCTTCACGTCATTTCAACACACTTGGGATCTCTTCCTCTCTACTTGTTTTTGGGTTTTAGTAGGGGGAGAGATCCTAAGGGATAACGCTGCCCTAAACTAGAGGGCAGAAGCTACAACTGCCGGGAATAGCCGGAATTGTCGGAATTGTCGGGAATTGCTAGAACTGCCGGGAAACTCTGGAAAAGCC
Organism: Pinus taeda; assembly: GCA_000404065.3. Lineage (NCBI taxonomy): Eukaryota > Viridiplantae > Streptophyta > Pinopsida > Pinales > Pinaceae > Pinus > Pinus taeda. Next base: position 65,485 of record APFE030178655.1, read on the forward strand.
GGAATTGCCAGAATTGTCGAGAACTGTCGGAACTGCCGGGAATAGCCGGAATTGCCGGAACTGTCGGAATTGCTGGGAATAGTCGGAACAGCCGGGAAAGTTGATGCAGAGGGAAGAAGCCGGAATTGCCGGAACAACCGGGAAAGTTGACGCAGAGGGCAGAAGCCGGAATTGCCGGGAAAAGCTGGAACTGTCGGGAATAGCCGGAATTGTCAGAACTACCGGGAACAACTGAAATTGCCGAAACTGCTGGAACAGCCAGAGCATCTGTCTCCGAAGGAGAGCTGCATGCAAGGGACAACTAACTAACATTGGGATAGTTGTATGGTACTTAGCAGCAAATACACCAAGCATGCAATGTTATAGCTAGCATGTAAGGGACAACTAACATGCAACAACATGCGTGCAAAGGACAACAAGCATGCTAGGGACAACAAGCAAGCAAGATGCAGCCAACACATAGGTCAATATGGCAACATGGTGCAACAATCGCACATAATGCAGTACAATGATGGGTACAGTCATGATTAATGAAGCATGATGAGATGCAACATAGTGATGATGGGTGCAGCATGGTGCAACACGGTGAGGTGGAGCATGATGACGAAATGCAACACAACGATAGGTGAAGGAGTCACCTTGGAGAATCAGTTGAAGCAGCATGTCTTCAACTGATCTCATGTATCATCTTCTTAGAGATGATCTATGCTCTTATCTAATAAGTTAAAGTGTTGACCTGTTGTAAACGTACTTTCTCTCTCTTTCTATTGACTATTGAAGACATATAAGAAGAATTGATCAAGGGTTTTCCCACATTGGGGTTTGTCCCTGGCTAGCGCCACATCTTGTGTCCTCTTGTCTTGGCTTGTCTTCTGCGATTTATGTTTATGTTCTCTGCAGTTAATGCTGATGTGATTGCTAATCTGGAAAAGATATTGAGCTAACTGTGAAAATTGAAATAAATTTCTCTAAGCATAGAACATACCTAAAATTAACAATTTCTCAGCAAACTTTGCTCCAGAAAATCGAATTCACTGATCAATTTGGTGTATCTCCAATTGACCTTCAAGCCTCCTCTTATACTTTTCCTGTTGACGATTCAACGACTGAGATTAAGTCCCTAATCAACGACTAAGATTAGATCTGGCTCGATCCTCGTTATTTAGAACTTTCTCACCCGTATTTATTAATACACATTAATATTTTAATTTTCCTAAGTTTAGACTTAGGAACCCCATTAAAAATATTAATTATTTTAATATCTCTTTATCCGGGTGGAATTTATTCAAATGATTTCTGGGTCTTGGAGATATCACGTGCCTTAGCCTCTCCACCAATTTTCATGGCTAAAGCACATCCAATGCTACCAAAAATCAACACTCCCTCTTAGCGAGGAATGTGCTCTAGAAATGTCTCACCATAGAAGCATCACACTGATCCTCCACATCGGTACCTGTGCTAATGCTTGGCCTATTGCCTCACATCCCCTGCACTGTTGCTTCCTATACCGCTGCCCATGACATTGCCACTACCGCTGCTACATCTGTACTGCAGTTCCCTCTCAAAATGCTACCTCATGCTGCCCATAGCACTGCCACTGCTCACTGTTACACTGCAACTCGGTTACCAAGAAGTAAGTAACTGACTTCACTTAAACACTAACATCCTGGTCAGTTTGGAAGCCTCGTGATGCTGGAGCTCCCTCTGCTACTATGTTGTGCACCCTCTGCTGCCACTGCGTTGCTGTAAACACCTCTGTTCCTCTCGCACTGCTGCAACCTCTATTGCGCTACTATAGGCTTCTGCACTCTAGCCCTGCCTTGTTGCTCCATCACACTTTGCTCCACCCGACACCTGTCATCATGCTACTGTCGTTAAGGGCTCCCATAGCTGGATGTGATCCAAGAGTTTGGGCACCTCAAGGCTCTTACCCATAGCATGTTGTCCTCCTGACTACAACTCGATGTCTCCCCATCTCTTCTCCGCCTTAGCTAAAGTTGCCTTCGAATCAGAAGCTTCTCCCTTTCCTTTCTTCATGGGACATTGGGATGCATAATGATCGAGCTCCCCACAATGGAAGCACTTCACCTTGGAGATATCCTTCTTTTTCCGCTTCTGTAGCCCCTGCTGTCCCGCAGATGCAGAGCTGCATCCTCCTCCTCCTCCTCTTTCTTGATTCAGAATCCTTTCTCGCTACTCTCCGCCTTTGTCAACCTCCTGAGCTCTTCTTGTCGAAGAGTTGCCCACATCTCTTTCCCAACCGGGAAGAGTAGCCCTGCCCAAAATACTTTGGACGAATGCCTCCCACTCCTCGGAGACAACATTTAGGGCAGTCCTGACCATGAACTCTGGATCCGGTGCAGACCCCACGGAAGTAAGCTGGTCGCGAATCTCCTATAACCTGAGAAGGAATGGATCTATCTGCTCTCCCTTCTTCATCTTATATGCCCTCAGCTGGTTCTCCAATAGTATCTTCCTCTGCACGGAAGATCCCTGGTATAAGGAGGTCAGGGTGCCCCACATCTCCTTTGCTGTGTTCTTCTCAGCAATATGTGGTATGACATGATCTTTGACCCTGTTTAGGATCATGCGCTTTGCCCTCGCCATCGTCTCCTCATACTTCTCATTCTCAGCTAGGTCAACTGGGATAACCACTACCTTCAAGGCATAGTCCTTGATACGATGTCGATCCAGGACTGCTAGGATCTTGGTCTTCCAGATGACAAAGTTGGAAGCCCCGTCCAACCTGTCCTGATCCCGCAGTCCGTTTACTGCCATTTCAGCTCCTCTTTTGGACTCCCTCCTTGAAATCTTCTGGCCAACTGTCGAACCGTTCCTCTCCAATCCTCCTTTGGAACTGTAACTCGGATTTGGATTCCTTGGCTAGAAATCCGTCGAGGTAGTGATTCCCTCTACCTTGGTTCCATCTCCTTAGACACTGTTCTGCATCGACAAAAACAACGTCCCACCAGCTCCTCAAATCACAATTTGCAAGCAGCTCCCCAAGCCCCGACAACGAGAGAATCTGAGCCCTTCATGCTCTGCGCAATCCCGACAAAAGCTGAATCTGCTCCTCCGGCCAACTGTGTCAATCCTACCTGGCTGAGTAGGATGACGTGGCTCTTCGTGAGCCTCTTCTGCCTCTCTCTACCTCTGCGTTGGCCCTTCCCTTGGCTTGAAATGATGACACAGGCTTTGCGTCACTTCTTCTCTTGGGGCTTCTACTCTAGAACAATTGTCTCTCGGGATAGCTGCTTTTACTACAAATTTTAAGATTTCTGCTGGTGCCTTCAGTCCTCCTGTGATTTGCAATTGCTCTGATACCATGTGAAAATTTCTGAATCTAACACATCAGAAATCCCTATTGCTATTTCTGGTTTATTATCTCCTACTTGTTGTTTACATTAACAAGTTATTTAATCATATAAACACAATAGCAACCTTCACAAATATACAGATCAACAACTGAAATAAACTGAGACAACACAAGGGACCGTTATTTTTGGACAATCGTCCCCGGAAAAACCCAATGCGGGAAAACCGGTGCAACAGATATGAGGGTTTTATTATTATGCAGTTTTCTGAATACAATTAGGGTGCCAGAAATGGCTCACCCTTCAGAGAGATTCCTTGGCAAAGTACCTTGCTTCGGAGACAGATATTCCGGCTGATCAACAAGCGGATGATGAACCCCGCAGTAACTTCGACTGTTCCTTAGCCGGACAGCGAAAGCTGCTCCAAGCTTCTCTCTGGAACTACGCCACCCTCTAGGGATTGCGTCACCCTCCAGGGACTACGTCACCCTCTATGGCTCTGCGTCTGCCTCTCAGCTCTCATTCTGCCCCACGAAAACACCATAGTGCTGCTCTTTCTGCCCAACGTCAGCTTTGCTAGCCTTTGTGTCTGCGTGCGTCCTCAGCTGGCCCTCCAAGCCTCTGCGTCAACTCTGGCTGCCTCTGCGTCAGCCTAGGCTGTCTCTGCGCTCTCTCTCCGACACTCTCTCTGCCTCTTTGTTATGTATTCTCGGCCTTTTGCCGAATTGCCCCTTGCTGCAATAGATCACTAACTCGATTTCTCAGCAAACCCTGCCCCAGAAAATTGAATTGCTGATTAATTTGGTGCATCTCCCACTGACCCTCAAGCCTCCTCTTATATTTTTCCTGTTGACGATTCAACGGCCGAGATTAAGTCCCTAATCAACGACTAAGATTAGATTTGGCTAGATCCTCGTTATTTAGAACTTTCTCACCCATATTATATTAATACACATTAATATTTTAATTTTCCTGAGTTTAGACTTAGGAACTCCATTAAAAATATTAATTATTTTAATATCTCTTCATCTAAGTGGAATTTCTCCAAACGATTTTTGGGCCTTGGAGATCTCACATGCCTTAGCCTCTCCACCAGTTTTCATGGCTAGAGCATATCCAATGCTACCAAAAATCATCAATGATTACTTATTTATGTTCACAAGTTATTAGAAACATGATTGTTTTTAATTAGTTGACAAGGAACAAAAAAAGATTAAGACTTATTTATTGTTGATTGCATTGCACGATGTTCAACAAACTAGCATGGGAGGAGACATTGTCACATGACAACAAAAAAATAAATAACTACATATATATCTACATGACAAAAAAAAATTAATTAAACAAAAAATAAATAATTACATATATACATAGGTACATGACAACATCCAAAAGAACAAACTAGCATAGATCCATTTTAAACCCATATCTATCAAGCAGTGAGAGGGATCAAGTTTCTTGAGGTTTATATTTTTGTATTATTTAGTATGAAGGAATTAATACGTGACATGGAATTAAATAATAAAAAATTTATACTTGACGAAATTTGATCCCTCTTGGTGCTTGATAAATCTAGGTTTAAGATGGATATACTCTAGTAGCATCCTTTTTACCTATGGCTACACTCCATGCCATAACAACTAGCGATGAGAGTTTCTAGAGGGAAAGAATCAATAGCAAGCTTTTGAAGTGCTGAAACGAAAGATCAATTAAGCACTAATTTAGACATTGCCTAGTTCGCAAAAGCCTTTCAATGTGGAGATGATGCATTATTAGACGATTCTTATACATCTCTTCTTTTATAATTACAACCACTTCCATAAATAACCGAATACAAGTCACATATTCCATAGTAAACAAACAACACTGCTTATTAGTTTACATTTTTGTTCGTACATGCCCAACGTAACCATCTGGAATACTGTCATCACCAACTGAGTTGTCAGGGGCAGCGTAAAGTTGACTATTACTAGTTTCATTTGGGACAATTGTATTTCTATGATGATGATATCCATCTTGAACTTGATAGAATTGTTGTTTTGGAAATTTGAATGATCTCATGTGTTGAACCATCCAAACTCAACTAGTATGAGTGTAGGCATATTTCTGTTGAGGATGTTTCCATATCGTAGCTGGCCACTTGTTTGCTTGCCCTAGGAGAATACATTACTTTTGTTTGTAATTGCAACTTTACGTCTCCATCCATAAGACATCTGTACACCTACCTCTTCAGTAGGAATTTTTACTCTCTGTGGGCAGTGTTACGCACCAAAATGGGTAACCCCATAGTAGAAAACTTTTCTCCTAACTAGCTAGGAACACCCTGCATTCACTTCTTGATGAAGATATGCCATATGCCTTTGCCATTTGTATCAACCATGGATCTCTCACCATCTGACATTCCTCTTAAATGCAAGTGGCATGCTACTCAACAAGTACTTTGATCATTTTGCAATCGAGTGCTTGTTGTTTTGGGCATTTGGCATGCTAAAGGGGTGATCTGGAAGATTGACTGATCTTGACTGTAAATCTATTTTCTCACCTTACCAGGGGGTTGATTTTTATCACTAGTCCAGTGGGACCTCCCTTAAGGCCTTAAGTTTACACCATACCTGACACTTTCCATGTCGCATTACACCATACTTAACACTTTCCATGTCGCATTATGAGCCTTTATATATCATCTCCATCCTTCGGATCCAACTTGTCATTGGTTCATTAGGATTTGGCACCTCCTTATCCACATTCTTGAGTAGGGTTGGGTGTGAAATTTCCTTAAAGTACAACAACTGGAAATTATTCTTCTAACTATTAAATTATGTAGTTTATTTGCTACGACAAACAACGAATAAATCACATTGCAATTTTTCACAAATAAAATGCGCTGCGGAAAATAATCTGGAAACTGAGAAAATGATAGCACAAACACAATAAAATTGACACCATTATTTTTGGGCAAATGTCCTTGAAAAAAACCCAATGTGGGAAAATCGGTGCAGTAGATGAGAGTTTTATTATTATTATTATGTAGTAGTGAAAATTCCGAGTACAATCTGGATGCCAAACTGGCTATCCTCAACAAATAATTGTTGAAGAATGTAACTAGTGTCGGTCTTCATAATTGTATTTGTCAAAAGAAAAATTTATTGTAAAAGAAAAATATTATTGAAGCTTGGGTTTCATGCTCTTTTATTTATTTTCTAGGTCAAAGCCTCCATTGAAGGCTTCTAGGTTTTGTCATGAGTCAAAAGAGTCTTTGTCACATATATTAGACCCTTCTTGGGCATTTGTATCATGTAAAGAAATTTATTTTTGAGTCAAAAGTGTCATTGGTTACCTCCTCACCAAGTTGGCGGCCCTGTCCTGGAGAAGTCAGCCTCGAAAGAAGGAATTCAACCCAACAGAATCAGTATAAATAGAGGGAGCTTGACCCATTTGGATGCGCACACTCACAAGTTCAATATACAAGAGAAAGAGGACGAAAAAGAGAAAATTGTAGAAGAAGAATCTTCTAGGGTTTCTGGATGAGTTGCTGGGGGCCGAAATTCTAAATAGTTGTAGGTCCAAATTTCTGTAGGTGGGGGGGGGGGCGAAATTTTGGATTGAAGCTGTTGCTAGGGAGCCGACACTTGGAGACTTTGGCAGAATACATCTACTTGAAGGAAGGGTTGACTTGGTGCTTGGAGGAAGTCTTTGTCTAGGTCAAAAGGGTCTTGGATTGTCTCATCTTGATTTGAATCTACTAGTGGAAGAGTTGGACTGGGTTTTCCCCTAGATAGGGGTTTTTCCCTACCTAATGCCTATATCTCGTGTTCCTTGTTCCTGTGATCTTCATACATTTAATTTGGTAATTGCTTGATGAAAGATAACATAATAAAGAAGTAAAAGAAGCCAACATAAATCACAAGTAATTATCAAGAAAAGAGGAATCAAACCCTAATATCTACATGTAGTATTTTTCAACAATAATCGGGCCAAAACTATCTGAGAGAATTTCTCTCTCTCCCGCAAGCAATTGTGGCACAACCTGCTTCAGAAAATTGGCCCTCCAAGAACCCTTGCGTAGGCCCTCACACGCATCGCTTGAATCTGCCTTTTATCAAGTCATCCTGCTTGCTACTACCTCTGGAAGTGGTACTTCGACCCTCTGGAAAATGATCTCGGCCTTCGTCAACTGAATTGACCTCCTACTTAGCCACATCGAACTGCCTCATTAAAGGTGCTTGCGCAGTCCCTACGTAGCCTCTAGCGTAATAACTCGACCTCTTTGTTGTTGCCTCTTCGGAGCTGGAAACTTCTTTGGAATCACCGTCTTTGCTTCCTCTCTATCTCTGCGTCCGTTGTGGCTCAAACTCTTCTTCCCTGCTTGACCTCTTAAGCTGGATAACTCGATTTGCCAAGGAACTCGACCTCATAGTTGTCTTCTCCATCTAGCCATCGAGTTGCTCTTATAATCTCTCGTTGGTCAACCAACGATCATGATTAGATCCCTATCAACAACTAAGATGATCTCCAACTCGATCTGTGTGAGTTTTTAAAGAATTATCACCTTTTCTCAATTAATTACTGTTAATTAATCACTTTTCCTAAGTTAGACTTAGGAAATATTTAATTATTGATCAATTAACTTAATTGAGCCATCTCTAGGTGTTTTCTCTTGAAACTTTTTCTGGGTTTTGGAGATCTAGTGTTTCTAAGCCTCTCTGACCAAAGTTGAGACTAGAACACCTGTCCGATGCTACAAAACTAACACTCCCTCTTAGCAAGGAAGGTGTTCTCTCACTCTGTCTCATAACATCTCCCCATACACACTGCTTATGTTTGACAACTGTGACAATCTGCCATTGCCCATCAAGCCATTGCACATACTCTAATTCATCTACCATGTTTTTCCACGATATTGGTGTCTATGATAGAATCTTAAATCACTTACGCTACCAAATTAAGTATCACAACAAGTCTACTTTGCACAACGAAATATAAACAACAATAAATCTACTAGTGCACAAAATATACACAATTTATACAACAACCCAACTTCGTTATATTAATCAAACTAATAATACGACAGTGTTGGGCTCTCGTATCAGGGTTAATGGCCCTCATACATCCACTGATACAAGACAACTACAAGTAGGGCTTGGTGTCTGTCGTGAAGACCACCAATCTAACCTTACAAGATACTCTGACTGTCTAGTTGATGTAGAGCTCCTCACAGCTGCCTTGGTTGTACCCTGTACACATTTGCTCGATCCTTTGGATCCCGATCTGCAGCACCTGCCTCTATCAATGCACCAAGTCCATTTGGCCACTAAATCTCGACTCCAACCTGCTCTCTCGTTGACCGTTAATCCTTCAACGCATCAACACATCAAGGCTCTTGTCGAGTTGTTCACAACTACGTTTGTGAACAACTCTCAACTGCCCATTGTTGCTCCTCAACTACTTAGGACTTTAGCCCACTATAGTTTTCCTGCGCTGCTCCAATGAAGACTAACATAGAGCACGAAGGGTTGCCACCTATCACTGTAAGACGTCCTTCTCCTACAATGAACACGGGCTAGGAGGACTGCCCAACCTCTGTTGTAGATGTCCTCCATAAAGCAAGTCTAGGGCTGCAAACTGCTCTTGGCTGATCAGACCTATGCGCTCTTCTTTTGCCACTTTTAACAATCACTTAGTCCTTCAAGAGACTTGTTCATTAGGGCTTGAAGCAAGCCTTTACAACCCTCCACAAATTGTTCTTTAGGCTGCTCCAACTCTGCCTCTCCTAGTAGCCACCTTAGTCCATCAAGGTGCTACTCTAGGCTACAGTTGGTCCACTCTCACGCTGCCCTCCAACAGTCCACGAGTATCCAATACAAAACGAACCAAACATCAACAATACATACGTCTCTGCTGTAGCATTTGAGGCATCCAAGCACTATGATTACCATTGCTTTTGGCTGTTAACAGACTTCACAAATTGTCCTCTTCTAGGACCCCAATCCTGCAGCCTTCCTCCTTGAAGACGTCCACTTTTTCTCTCCAAAACACCTTGGATTTGAGCAAGACTTCTCTTTGGCTCTACAATCATGGATTCCTACAATCACACTGCGAATTCCTATAATTGTGAATTTATGCAATCACAGGCAAATTTCTGTATTGTGAATTCCTGCAATCACACGTGAATTCTTGTAGTTGTGAATTCCTGCAATCACGTGCGAATCCCTGTAATCACTCATGAATTCCTGTAATCATGTGCGAATTCCTGTAATCGCGAATCCCTGTAATCACACGCGAATTTCTTTCATTGCGAATTCCTTTGCTTGGCTTCACATGAGAAAGAAGTGCGATGTTTGGATGAGGAATGAAGCTCCTCTTCACTCCTATTTATACACTTTCATGTGGTGTCAACAAACATGTATCGTGGTACACCAACACACCAAGTCAACCTGACTTATGTGCCACAAAACCCATCAACAACATATAAAAATTCATATCTCATGATAGACACCTCAGATTTGAGTGATTTTCACTGCCCCTTTCTCCTCTAAGGGTCCTCTAACACCTCCATATGTCAAATCACTCAAATGCCTCATGGTTTCACACCCAAATGCTTGGGTGCAAAGCCCACAAGCTTGGGTTCTTAGCTCACAAGTCACATTTGTGAAGCCCATTCCTCCAAAACCCTCTAGCCTAGGGTTTGGAGTACTTCCCAAGCTACAAATCTCAACATGCCACTTTGAGTTGAACCATCTTGCATTTGTGCTGCTGCTGACACTCCATTGTGCCACCAACACTACTGCCAACTCTGCTATGCGCTACAATTGATCTCATGCTGTTGCAACTATTGCAATTGAGAACAAAAACTGAATCAACTGTGACTTTGGATTGGCTTTGCAATTGTCTCTTGAATCTCTAACTGGAACTAGCCTCTGTACTATCTACTGAGATTGTTTGCGCTGAAATTGTTTTGCGCCCCTTAGCATTTGATTGCAACTAGTACTGCAACTGTCTTTCCAGATCTGACTACGTCATCCTGAACACTGATCCAACTGCTACTGAATATTGTGGGCCCCTGTAGCAAAGGTACTGATCCAAGTGGAAAGACCTGTCCAATGCAATCCTCCTTGGACCCTGCCCAAATCTCTGCAACTCTGAGGAGCTAAAGCTCAATATCTCCCCACGTCTTATCTGGAGGTATAGCTGCATATAATGCGAATTCATCATCCAAGTTGGAAGACAAATTGTTGATCTCTGTCGAAGCTGTTGCCTGCTCTTCTCCTTTTTTTTCTTCAAACTTTGGGTATTGTAGTGACCAAACTCACCACATCTGAAGCACCTGATCTTTGACAGATCCTTCTTCTTCATTTCTCCTCCTTGTGAGCGTTATCCCTGACTGGGACCCTTTTTTGCCTTCCCCTTTGATGTGAGGGCTACGTTCTCCTCCTCCTTCACATCCTTCAGTCCTTTGTTGTTGCTATCACTGATAATGCTCTCAACTAGAGCAAGCCTCATCTCCTCTTGCTTCAATCTTGCCCACAATTGATCCCAACCTAGTAGATTATCTCACCCAATGATACCTTGGACAAAGGTAGCCCACTCTGGGGTGGAACCATTGAGAGTTGTACGCACCAGCTCACTCTCTTGAGGTGCTTCTCCTACTGCGGCAAGCTTGTCCCGGACATTCTGAATTATGGTGAGATAAAGAGTGATTCCTTCACCTTTAATCATCCTCGTGGTCCTCAACTTCTCCTTCAAGAACATCTTTTGGTTGTCAGAAGGATTTTGGAAAAGCGTAGACACTGCATCCCACATTTTTTTCGTCGTATTCTTGGCTGCTAAGTGTGAGACTATATGATCCCGAATGCCATCAAGGATCAACTGCTTTGCCTTGGCCATCTCCTTGTTGTAGTTTTCTACTTGCTGCGGGTCTGTAGGTACAACTACAACTCTCTCTGCCTACATCTTCAAACTATGCTCATCTAGCAGGAAAGGCATTATGGCTTTCCAGATACAATAATTTGAGGCTCCCTCTAGCCTATCCTGATCTCGAAGTCCTACTGAGACCATTTTTGCAATACTCACAACTGGGAAAATAAACATGAATCTCCCTTTGCTGCTTGGCTTCTCGCTCTGCTATTCGCACTCCCTCTTGGAATATGTAGTTATGCCCGCTGCTATTGCCACCTGCAACTTCACAGATTTCCTCTACATAACTGAATCTGGAAACCCTCTGAGAAATTCCTCTGTGTGTGCTATTCTCTTCCACCCATTGCTGATTTTGCGCTTGCAAAAAACTGTTGCAAAATCATTGTGCCCACATCTACTCAACGAATTCATTGATTTGCTCATCGGAACTGCGACTGAGCTTGTTCGAACTTTTCTTGCCCCTACAACTGGAAATCGAACTTGTGCTCATCAATTCGCACTACCTGGATGGACCTTTGCGCAGACTTAGAAATTTTTCTTAGAGACTCCCTTTGAAGCTGCAAAATTTCTCCCTCGCTTTTGAGCTCTTGATCTGTCTTCAATACTGCTCTAATACCATGTGAAATTTCCTTAAAGTGCAACAACTAGAAATTTATTCTTCTAACTGTTAAATTAAGAAGTTTATTTGCTATGACAAACAATGAATATATCACATTGCAATTTTTCACAAATAAAATAAAATAAACTGGAAACTGAGAAAATGATAGCACACACAATAAAATTGACGCCGTTATTTTTGAACAAATGTCCTCGGAAAAATCCAATATGGGAAAACTGGGGCAACAAATGAGGGTTTTATTATTATTATGTAGCAATAAAAATTCTGAGTACAATCTAGATGCCAAACTGGCTATCCTCAACAAATAATCTGACCAAAATTATCTGAGAGAATTTCTTTCTCTCTCCAAAAGCAATGTCGACACAATCTGCTTTAGAAAATTGGCTCTCCAAGAACCCTTGTGTAGGCCCCTGTGCAATGCTTGCCCAAACCCTCACACGCACAACTTGAATCTGCTTATGATCACCTCGTCCTGCCTACTGCTGCGTCTGGAAGTGATTCTCTAGCCCTTGGGAAAAATATCCCAGCCTCCGACAACTGAATTGGCCTCTTGCTCAGCGAATTTGAATTTCGTCACTGAAGCTCCTTGCGTAGCGTCTAGTAGAATAACTCAATCTCTTTGCTGCTACCTCTTCGGAACTAGAAACTCCTCCGGAATCACTATCAATGCTCCCTCTCTGTCTCCGCTTCCCTTCTGGCTCGAACTCTTCTTCCCTGCTCGACCTTTGAAGCTGGATAGCTCGATCTGCCAAGAAACTTGACCTCACATGTGTCTTCTTTATCTACCCATTGAGTTGCTCTTATAATCTCTAGTAGGTGAACCAACGACCATGATTAATCCCCATTAGCGACTAAGATCATCTCCAATTCGATCCGTGTGTTTCAGGAGAATTCTCACCATTCTCAATTAATTATTGTTAATTAATCGATTTTCCTAAGTTAGCCTTCAGAAATATTTAATTATTGATCAATTGACTTTATTGAGCCATCTTTAGGTGTTTTCCCCTGAAAATTTTTCTGGGTTTTGGAGATCTAGTGTTTTGAAGCCTCTTTGACCAAATTCGTGACTAGAATAACTGTCCGATGCTACAAAACTAACACCGGGAAACATTACCCGAGAGGTTGATGCAGCGAAAAGAATGGAAAAGCATATTATGGCCACAATAGAAGAAAAATAAAAATAAAAATGCAAAAGATGGCTGGGACATAAATTAGCGTGTAGGAAAAATCGTACCATGAGCTCTACCCTCTTCATTAGTCATCACCCGATTCTTGAGTAGTTGATGCTCTATCTCATGAAAATGAATGCTTGCATGTCCCAACCTTGATGAGCGATAAACTCTGTCATCTTTGTTAAGAAACCAAGTGTATTGAAGATGATGCTTGATTTCTCTTAACTTGATAATTACTTGTGATGTTAGTTGGCTTCTTATTACTTATGTTATCTTCTTCATCAAGCAATTATACAAATGTGCAAAATATAAAGATCACAAGGAAACAAGAGACACCAAGATTTAGGCTCCAAGCCACGACAGAACCCCACAAGGGGGAAAACCCAACAATCCTTCTCTTATAGAATTAGATCAAAATGAGGTATCCAAGACCCAAGACCAAGACAAAAAAATGTCACAAAGATCCCAAGTCAACCCTCCTCCAACAAGTAAAAGTCAACAAAAGTCAACATTGGTCAAATCTTCTGAAATCTGGTGAAAATCACAGAATTTTCGGTCTTGTAGTGGAGGCTGAATTTCAACCCTGTAATTACCTCAGAGATGTCATAAAATCTTTGCACGTGTGAGTAGAAACAAGGCAGAAAACTCGATTTTTCTCTTTTGACTTCCTTCTCTCTCCTTTGACTTCAACTCTCTTTTTTCTTGATTAGGCACAAAAGTCAATGGTTGATGTTGTTGAAGAATCAAGGGCAATTAGGTGTAGTGAGATTCTTCTCGACTTGATAACAATTTGTGGAGTCTTTTCACTTTTCTTGTTAGCTTAATCTTCTTCTTCTTATTAATGCATGCGTGTGTACTTCATCAAACTACTATCAAAACATAAGAACAAGAACACAAGATGTTGGCTCTCTGCCAGGGCCAAAACCTCTCTTCTCTTGAGATGAAAACACTTTAGTAAGTTTCTCTTATTGAAGCTTCTTATTGATCAATGCCAAACCCTAGACCCTTGACTAGAATGTCCTCCAAGCACAAGTCAAGTCCTTTCTCCTTTCTGCACTTTGTTCCCTGACACTTCCTTCTTCTAGCACTTCGTCCTCCTCCTTTCGGCACTTCATTCTTCTTTCAGCTGTTGGTACACCTTGTTGCACTTGCTCTAGATGAGATGCTTCTCTTCTATACTTAGAGATATCCTTCATTTATTTAGACACCTTCCTTCAAATGAAATCCTTCTTGAGATGTAGGTGTAGACTGAAGTGACTGTACAAAAACCCTAGATTCTCGCACGTGTGGGAGGTTTACTTGATGCTGTATACCCTTCTCTCCTTCACTTGAGTACCCTTCTTCTATGCTTGAGTAGGAGGCCTTGTAGGCCTAGATTTAGCCCCAAACAAAGAGAGATAGATGAATGTGAGTTGTTGCTGTCATAACCGCAGGGATAACCTTCTGTTTCCTCGCACGTGTGATTGCAATTGCACTAGAATAGACCTCTTAAACTCGGTTGTGTACCCTCCTTCCTCGCTGCACTTGGAGACCCTTTTCCTTCGCTCTTTTCCACCTTTTCTAGTCCCTTTACTTCGCTGATTTCAAAGAGGATTGCTTGACGTTATAATGGAGTGGACAACCTCTATATGTAGAGGACTGTCCCTCCTTTAAGGCTGACTTGAAGGAAGACTAGAATAATGTTGGCTGACTTGACATATATAGCTCAGGTTGCTTCTTTGGAGGAGACTTGACATTGCTTGGAGGTGACTTCTTTGACTATAATACATACGTATACCTATAGTAACACGCCTTTAACGTCTTCAACATTTTCTTTTGACTATTTGACTCACATATAACACTTTAAAATGTGCTAGACCTATTTCAATGAGAAAGAAACTCATCGACTGTTGGAATTTCTAAGTCTAACCGTTAGAAATTCTTCCTGTACTATTTGATTTATTTCTTCCTACTTGTTTAGTTACTTAACAAGTTATTTACCATTTAAATACTGAAAATAAATACAAGTACAGTATCAACAAATACAGATCATCAACTAAAAGAAACAAGCACACAAGTGACACCGTTGTTTTTGGACTAATGTCCCTGGAAAAACCCAATGCGGGAAAACCGGTGTAGCTATTTAGAGGGTTTTATTATTATGTAGTTTCAAAATACAACCAGGGTGCCAGAAATGGCTCACCCAACAGATAATGCCCTCGGCAGTAGTACTTCCCAGTCAGAGACAAATATTTCGGCTGAATCACCAGATGAATGATCCCATAGCAACAATGCAGCTTCTGCTGCTTTGCGTCACTCTGATAGGGACTGTGTCACCCTATCTAGCTCTCCAGCTCCAGTCTGTCCCACGAAAATCTCCTAGTGTTGCCTCTAGGGCCTGCGTCAGCCTCTTTGGCCCAGCGTCAGCCCAACGTTAGCCTCTCGAGGATCTGCGTCAGCCTCTGGAGCCTCTGCGTCTCACATGCTGGCCCTCTATGGCTCTACGTAGCAACTGGCTGCCTCTACGTGGCCTTTGGCTGCCTCTGGGTAGCCTCTCGCTGGCTCTGCGTCAACCTCTCTCGGCTTCTACGCTGATCCTCCCGGTACTAACTTTGCCTCTCTGCTATGTATTCACTGCCACTTAGGTGCAGCTCAGATCACTTCACTCAATTTCGTCAGCAAACCCTGCCCCAGAAAATGTAGTTCTTGATCTCTCTCGGTGCCCTTAAGCCTCCTCTTATACTTTTCTCGTTGGTCCATCAACGGCTGAGATTAAATATCTAATCAACGACTAATATTAGATTGGGCTTGATCCATGACTTTTGGACCCTTCTAACCCAGTTTTATATTAATACCCATTAATATTTTAATTTTCCTAAGTTTAGACTTAGGAATTCCATTAAAAATATTAATTATTTTAATATCTCCCAAACCGGTTAGAATCTGCCCAAACCATTTATGGGTCTTGGAGATCTCATGTGCTTTAGCCTCTCCACCAATTTTTGTGGCTAGAGCACATCCGATGCTACTCCAAATCAACATTGACATATATTATAAAAATAATATTTCTTTTCTTGAATAAATACAAATATCAAAGGTACATTTATGAAGACCAAACCTAGTTACATTTCTTTCAACACTCCCTCTTAACTAGGGAGGTATTCATACAACATTACAAGGTGTTTGGCTATGTTTCAATCTTGAAGAATTCACATAAAAGAAACTGGATTGGCAATCCATCTGTTATAGCATCATAGTAACCAACATTGTTTTCACAGCAAGGCCTTGACTGATAGCTCTATTTTTCAATAAATCGGAGCACAATGTTGGCGAGACCAATGACTTATAGACACCTTAGTTATTGTCTCTCAAGGTACATACCCACTCGGGTGTTCACTGAGTATGACCTTCTAGGACTATTCTTATCTTGGGTTCCCAGCGCTCAAAGAATATCGGTCCTCTTGCCTACTCTCGTCTTGGATGCCCTACACATCCTCAAAGAGTATCGGATGCTAGATGATTACCCAATCCTCCCATTCTTTCTTTCCAAGTGAAGATAAGAATGTTGTGTCTATCACTTCCTCTCAATTGAGGAAGACATGCCCAAGTATTCTCTGACAAGGTACTTGTCCAAGTTCCTTTGTAATTGGGAACTTAATATAGCTCCCTCTTAGCTAGGGACTTGTCCATTCATCAACAATTTCTTCTTTGTGGGTCCTCCAACTGCTTGATCTCCTTCCTTCCTTTGATGCCATGAAGTCTTTGTTCGAACTTCTTCTTGGTAGGGCACCATCCATCTATTACTTTCCTTCCTTCTTTGTCACGTCTTTGCTTCCTTCATGGAAAGTGGCCTTCTTGTCACATATCTTGTTCTCTTGTCATCTGATTATTCCTTGTCATATTGTCTATGCTTCAGACTACTCTTCACATGGATGCTTCTTTGTACTTGCTTGTTCCCATGCTTTGGTCTAGTAGTCCTTCATGACTTCATCCTGATATTGCTTCAACATTAAGTGGTGCTTTCGCTGGACGACTTCATCATGACATCTTCATAGAGTAGAATTAGTTATCTACACCTTTCATATCTCCAATTCCTTCATAGGTGTCAAGGGTCCTTTGATCTTTTCCTTTCTTAGTCAGAGTTGTCCTGCCTTCTTTCAGGAGATGTCTTCAAAGTATCTTGTCAGATAGTGATTCTTGGTGATCATGCTTGATCTCTTTCTTCATTTGCTTCTTCTTGGATAGATTGGTCAACCACTTTCTGCTCCTTGTGAGAGCACTTCTTCATTGCTTGCTTCTAGGACTAGTCAACATTTCTTCTTTACTTGCTTCTTAGTCAACATTCTTATACTCCTTATGTGAGTATTTCCTTTTGTTGACCTTCATTGCATTGTAGTACATGCCTTCGAGCATGTCATTGGTGAAAGAGGTTCTTTCCTACTTGATCATGTTATAGAACTATTCCCATGAGGTAGCTAGAGGCTAGCCATTCAGTGTCTAGATCAGCCAGGATTTCTAGTGATAGTGTGAGGTAACCTCACTTATCTCTTTGGCAGTGATATTCTTTGCAGCTGGATTTCCGGGAAGGCATCCAGAGATTGTATTTAGAAATTACTATTGCATAATAATAAAACCCTCAGAGTTGCTGCACCGATTTTGTCGCTTTGGGTTTTTTCCAGGGACATTTTTCTAAAAATAATTTTTGTAGATGTGTTGTGTATTTCTTTCTTGTTTAGTTTCTTGTTTACGTATTTTATTTTAAATGGTGAAGGCTACAGTGTATTAGTTTTGGTGTTCACTGTAAGAAACAATAAATAATTTTATTCAGTAATTAACAAATAGAAGAAACATAATCAACTGCTGTAGTAGAAATATGGGCATCCAAATTTTCACAGAGGATGGGTCACGAGGTCGCGCCTGTAAGCCTATCGCGGCCTTCGGCGGTGCGACCTGTTTCCTTGGGTGCTCCGATGAGTGAAAAGAGGCTCAGGATGGGTCCTTGGGGCATCTCAGAATCAAATGGGTTAGTCCTCGGGGAAAGCAAGCCAATTTGGGAGGAGGATGGCTAAAGAAAATGCTCAGAGGGGTTCCTGAAGAGCAAATAGAGCAGCGAAGGGTTTCTGGTTAAAATGAGCCCAAAATTTGGATAAACACTCCCCTGGTTTGGAATGTGCAGGGTCAGGGTAGAAGAGGAACCAAATGGCGGAAATAAATGATTGGCAGGTGTAGTGCCCAAACTATGAAAATCTAACTAGACAATTTTGAAATTCAAATGTGAAATTTATACCAGACAGTAACTGGAATTTACTAATTAAAATTGTAGAAGAATACTTGGAATTTGTTGAAGATATTTGGTCTGTGGTTGTTCCTGCTGTGCAAATACCAAACCGCCCTTTTTTCCTCCCAGCCTATTTGGGGTCTACTTGTATGGTCCCCAGATCTAGAAGACAAATCTTTTGGCCTTCATGCACAAAACTCCAAGAACAATCACTCAATTTACCAAATTTCACTTCATAGATTCCCTTTGTCTATTACTTCTCCACTTCTTTGCCTAACCTCCTTTGTCTTTGCTTTTTGGTAAGATTCAAAAATCCTCCTTCCTCCTTCGCCTCTGTCCCCTTCCTCCCTTTATATCAGCTCCAGTTCCTTCCTCTCTATGCTACCTCTTCACTGCCCTTCCATAAAATATTGTCCAATTTTCAGGCAGGGACCGTCTTCATTATAGGTGTCAATAGTGTGATCCTTATCTCATATAATTATGAGTTGTAATTTCTTGGTAATGTGTTCATAACATATTTCTTTTTTTTGGGTTGTATAATATGTATATATTATAGTTCCTTTCTAGTTAGGCATGATATATTTATAATATATATTTCCTTAGTAATTAATAATAATTCCTTTTGTTTGTATTATAAATAATAATATATACTATAATTCCTTTGTTGTTTTATATAATATATATTATGTCAGTGCGTAACACACATTAGTACTCCACTTATAATTCCTTTATATTGTTGTGAATTAGGTACTAGTATTTTCAAAAATTAATTCATTTATTCTATACTTGGACATTTTGTAGACCCCTTTTAGCTTATATATATAATTCCCTTATTAAATTTTGATATAATAATTTATATTATTACTCCTTCTATTGTATGTTGTACTTCTCTTATTATTTTGTATGATACATTTCCTTTATCCTTTATACTATACAATATATATATATATATATATATATATATGATGGGTGTACACACATTAAGTACCCCACTCAATTTATTCATTATATATATTTTGTATTAGACATTTACTTGATACTTTCCATAATTAATCCATTTACTCGTTACTCGAACATTTTCATAAATAGTTAGGCTATACTAGTGCAGTACATGCGATACATGCATATGTAGCTATCATACGCATGCCTCGTATGCGTGTTAATATTCTTGTGCTCTCAATATTATATATGGGTCATTACAGTAGGGGAGGGGAAGAGTCACCTACCTAGTAGGGTCGCGCGCCTCTTCCAGTCGCTGAGCGTCATAGTCCTTTGTGTGACCAAAGCGAATTGCTCAAATGACCGATGAGGCCTGATATTTATAAGTTTAGTCGCACGTGCGGGGGTCGCACCTTGTGTGATTTCAAGAGTTTGCGACCCTTGTGACGTTGCGATCTCAAGGGGTTGTGAAGTCGTTGGGCCGCATAAGTCGCACTTGTTTGGTTTCAAGACCTTGCGACCTTGCGAGCGCAAGGGTCATGGGGTCGCAAAGTCACATAGGTTGCACAATGTACAGATAGGCGACTCGCAACCCTGTGACCTTGTGACCTAGAGAGGTCACACAGACGCAAGGTCAGATAGGTTGCACAATGTACAGATAGGCGACTCACAACCCTGTGACCTTGTGACCTAGAGAGGTCACACAGACGCAAGGTCACATGGGGCAGATAAGCCACAAACTTTTCCTTGTGACTTGACTTGATCATAATTTGGTTAGGTCGCAAGGTCACGATTTTTTCGGTTTTCATGGGCTTTTTTGATGCGACCTGCGACTAGGACAAGATATCAAACTTTTGAAGGTTTTCGGGAGTTAGGTTCGCGGGATGAAGAGATTTCAAGGCTCTGGAGAAGGTTCCGAGAGCGGGCGACAACTAAGGGGATGGTATAGGGGCTACGAAATTTTGAAGAGTCAGAAATTTTGGAAGGGTTGTTGCAATAGCTACAACATAGCCCAAGGATCATTTTATGTTTACTCATTATCAAACTTGTTTAGGGGCTTCATTAGCTAAAATTAGCAGTGTGGAAAAAGTCTTCAAAAAATCCCGATTTAATCCTAAAAACGTGATTTTTTGAACTAAACGATTTAATCCCCCGACATTTTGACGACTTTTTCACAAAGGAAAAAATCACGAATTTTTCCTTATACTCTCGATTTAATCGGGAGTCGAACCAAAAAGTCTGCCTCCCTTCCCAGGCCACAGATAAAGAGGCCGCAAAGGTGAAAAAACTGTGAATTGAAGCTTCCATCCATGCATTTTCAGGTTATTGCATTGTATTGTTTGTCATACTTCTTGCGAGCATAGTAGTCTCATTTGTAATCTGTTAGTTTTGAGGTTAAGATATGTTTTTGTTTTCCAAGGAAAAACAAATCTTTATACTTCATATTTTAGTTAGAAAGCAAAGTATACATTGGCTAAGCCTCTAGGCTTTCAGTGATCCAGACTCTAACAACCACTGCCCATTCAAAAGATTACAAAAGTACCAAAAGGACAGGCATACAACAGCCTTCCGTAGAAAAAACCCCACACTATCAAAAACATTGTTACAATTGTTGAATGCTTCCAGAAGAAACAACAAAGAGGAGGTCATGAAGATCAAATAACAACAACCTGTCCAAAAAAAACAAAACCAATGCCTCAAAAAAGAACCCATTTTTCAGATAGGAATAAAGTACTTGTGAAATCTTGTGACAGCAAAGATCCTTCCTGCAATGAGAGCACGTTTTGAAAGGGAATCTTCTTTAGTGGTGAACTCCTTGTAAATTTGGGGAAAGGTTATGTATCAGAAGTGGATTTTACCTCCAAGAGTTTTTGAATAATAGATGCCAAGGCTAGGTTAGTAATCTGACATCTATTGTTAATTTTTATTGGACCTACCACCTGACACCTTATTACCCAAGCAGATTACAATCTACTGAATAAATGCATGACTTATTTCTTAATACAATTAGTGGAAACAAAAATTAAAAGGGGAAGAGGATCTTAGTGACTGATTATTTGATGACTTTTAGATGACTCATGATATACATTTATTATATTTTTTGTTGATATTTTGACTCTTGAGAGTTGAGACTCAGACAGGACTCAAAATTCAGGAGTTGATTCACTATTTTAATATGTGATGTAGCACTAAACTTCATATACATGTTATATATTAGCTTACTTTACATGTTTATGTGGAAATGCATTTATTTGATGTTGTGGATACTCTAGATGTTAAAAGAAATTAAAAAAATGAATAATTTTGTGTTTTTTTAATTTTGTCGAGTTATTGCCGACTTTTTCAAAAAACTCCCGACTTTGACGAGTTTTTCAACTTTTGGACCCTTGCCGAATTAATCCTGACTTCGACTTTTTCCACATTGAAAATTAGGCAAGGTAGACCTCATGTAAATAAAGGTCACCTCACTCTTTCATTTCATCATCACTTGTGGGTTATTTTGGTCATCCTAGAGATTTCGGCCTAGCTCTTGTAGCTTGCTACATGTGTGGATATGTGATCTTTGTGGATATTTTTGCTATTGGAGACTAGTCCTTGTTGTGGAGACGTCACTTTGGGATAATGAATGATTGCTCATTGATATCTTGTGAGTACTTTAATTGTTGAATATATTTTATGGTTATTGTATGCAATATATTTTGATAGGGTTTCTATTTTCCTTGTCTAAATGCATAATTTTATGTGAAATTTTGATGAAATATTGGATGCTTTAATTAAGAATCTTGAACATCCCTTGGGAACCTCCAAGAGAGCTTTTTCTCTGTCCTTTGCCCCCATATTGAGTGATAGCTAGGGTTTTGGAAGTGGAAACTTAAGGTTTCCCATTTACTCCCTTCCAGGGTTTGATACCTCCTTAGTAAGTTTCCCCCTTAGGCTCCATCACCCAAGTAGTAGGCATTGGTTTCCACATGGATGGTCAGAAATTACTAAAACCTCATTGTTTACTCTTTCTCTCTCAATTTTGGCCCTTCAAGGCAAGCTGCTAGTGCTAAGACATAGGGTTGAATTCAACCAGGGTTAAGTTTTTGGCTTGTTTTGAGGCTTGTCTCAGTCTTACTGGTTGGGCCTCATAGCATCAAAATCTTCCCTTTTGCACGGTGGGAGTAGCCTCCCTAGGGTTGATGTCACAAACCCTAGGCAAATTTTCCCTAGAAAACCCTAATTTAGAATTAATGCTTCAACTTAGGGCTTATTGAAGGCTTGTGGTTCCTTTTTGTTGATCATGCCTATCTTACAAGCCTTTTCTTGGTCTTATATGTCTAGGTGTGCCACTTTTGTAGCATATTATTCTAACCCAGGCTATAAGCATTCTTAGTAGGTTCCTTGGAGGGCATGCTATTCCTTGTCATATTGAATTTAACCTTGTTCCTATCCCGAGTGCCCCTCCTAAGCCTATTAATGCTGTAACCTTTGAGCTATTGCTTTCGAATATCCATTAGGTGACTTATACCAGGAAGCCTCCCTTGTGGTTAAACTCCACTAAAGAGCAGGGGGTGGAGTGCTGAGTTTGCAGTGGCTTCCACCTCATTGATGTGTCTTGATCTAGCCCTTACCTTGTGAGGCCTCTTACAAGACTTGCTAGATTTTGAGGCAACAGGCAGGACTGATCAATATTATCTCCAACATCCAGCTGGCTAAACTGATCTTTGATCTTCAAAATCTCAAGCATGTACTCAACAAAGTGGTGGGTAACATTTGGCTCCAACTTGGGGATGACTGCCTTTCTCAGGGGTGCTTGAATCCCTAAATCTCGTTAATGCAAGAAGGAACTGCAAAGTGAAGTCAGTGAGCCAGAGAAACCACTTCATCAAATCATGTGTGCAATGTCCTTTTCCCATGTTTGATCATTGCCCAGAATAGAGAGATGTTAAAATTCAGATGCCTACTAGTTGGTTTCTTCATCATTTCTGTGTTGACATTTGCAACAGCAAAATGACCATGTTCAGCAGCTTCATATGCACCACCAGCCATATCAGTATCAGCACCAAAATGGTCTGCATTTCGGAACAGAGTTCCTTTTCTCTCATCAAGGAGTACAATTTGTATCATTGACCACTCAGGCTTGTACCAAAAATTTTCTTCAACATATTCTGCTCTCACCTGATACCTTCTTCACAGTGTGCAGATCGAACATTATGCTGAGCATAAATTCTTTGAAATTTATGACCCACAGGAAACTTACAGTCTTCTCATCTCCAGGCTGAGGCTATGCTCAATACATTAGAAGACAAATCCAAGAGCAAGATTGTAGTACACAAAATGGGTCTGTAAACCATAGTCCATTAGCTTTACTTGGAAATTATCAGCAGTTTTTTGCATGATTCCTCCAGAGAACAACGAAATATATTCCACCCTTTAACCTGCCCTGTTGATTTCGATGTGATCATCACTCTCTTCACTCTCCAAATGGTCTTCTGGATTAGGTAGCCATGAATCCTCTGTCTGTGTCTTATCAGGCTTGTCAGACAAATCAGTCACTAGATCATTATAAGCTGGAGTGTCTTTATTTTGTAGACTTGGGACCATTCTCCTTGTCTTGCTGGAAACCTTATCATCATTATCAGGATGGTTGAAAATGGCTCCATAATGAAAGATTCATTCCTGGGGTGATCCATTGTTTGAAATGCTCTTTGCTCAGAATTTATGCTTCTACAAGATCATACTCAAACCAAGAAAATGACGAGATATTACGCCCAAACATATAAATACAATGACATTCATTATTAGGTTTGTCTTCTAGGAAAGCAATTTTATCATCAAAAGGCACTTCTGAAAAGGTTGCCCTTGGATTGTCCTTTTTATAGGACCCTTCATCATACCCGAAGCCTTTATTTGGGCTATTCATGCTGTCCTTATTGTTAATAACTTAAATTCACCAGAAATGAAGTTAATCCAATGGCAGTTGAGTGCCTCTTGTCATGTCAGCAAGCATCGTAGTCATATACAGGCTGGCCAGCAAAGTCCATAATGTATGATTTATGGCTGCTGGTTTGAAACATGACTTCTTTGTGCAAATGACATGATCTGTGTGAGTATGGCCATGTCAATATTTATCTCAGTGATGGTGCAAAAATCTACTTGTTGTTCTGCAAAACTTGCATCATAGACAGGGGTTTCAACATTGCCCTGTTCCAGATACACAGGCAAAACAGATCTGATGTGTACCTCATTGTCAGTGCTAAGGCTGCTGCCATACTTGCTTTGCATGGAGCAATCAGCCAGTGCTCTTTTGACCTTAGAAAACTGCTCATATTTCACTCCATTTCTAATAAAGTCAATGAGGTGAACAACACTTTTTTGATTTTCATCTGTATGTTTTCCGTCCTCAAAACCATACTATGTTGTTCAGCAGACACATCATCATACCACTAGTCTTGCGTGGAAGTTTCACTTCCTTACAGACAACAGAATTCTCATTCAAATTGTCACCCATCTTTGATAGAGCCTATTATGGGGCTGGCTTTTGGTTCCGAAGTACATTCTCCCATGATGCCAGCAGTGCTGCCCTTTTTGGATCCTTTTCAAAGCTTTAAATCTGTGGTATCATCTTAAATGAGGCAGCCTATAATTCCCTCATCAAAAACACCTACGTCAGTCCCCAAAGCAATTCTACTCTGATCATCAAGGTTTTGTGTAATGCTGTCATCATAGTCTTCATGATGATCTTCATCTGTATGGTCAGCAGTGATGCCCCTTTCAAATTCTGAGCATAAACCTTCTTCTGGAGCAGATTCATTATCTCTGTCTTCCTGGACAGCAAACTCATTATTAGGGTCTGGAAAATCAGCCGAAAAACTATGATGGTTTTTTTCCATATTTGGCTTTGGATCTTCCTGGGTTTCTTCATGAGGCTTTGGATTTGTATCAATATCATCAAAGAATTCAAAATAAACCCTACCTACCATGTCTCGAATATCCTTAATTATTCTTTTATCAACTTCATGTTCTTTAAATAGCACAATGGGACTTCTTGCTAGGTCATCATCTTCATTAATGCCTTCATCTCCTTCAAAAAGAGCCAGGAGACCTTCCTGCTGTAGGTGCTGCCAACAAGTCCAGGTAGATATCTTTGAGTTTTTGCAATCTTGGGACACCATGCTTTGACTAGGGAGGCTGAGAGCGCATGAAGTATGTCTAGAAATGAAAATCCTGTGACCACCCACCATGGCAAGGTTCACACCCTTTCCAGTTGAATGGATCTTTGCACACTTGTGAACCATATAGAAAGGACATCCTTTGCTGAAGGGTTTTTGTTGTATGCTGAATGTGGAAATCCCCTTTCTGCACTTGTATATATGCTTGCTTCTGTATGAGTTGATATGGCTGTTCATACTCTATGGAATGATATTGTTGATCACGAGGCCAAAATTCTGCAATTTGACATCGCTTGGTGTTTGTGTCATATATAGGATCACCTGTGGAGATAAGAGTAGTGAAAATCCCATTTACATCTCTGTCAATCTTGAGCAATAGATCATCTTGAGCAATAGATCAGTAGACTCGCGCTCTTTGTACCATCTATCCTATTCAATAGTAGGCTCATTCACTGAATCCTCCTCTCCAAAATCACTGTGAGATGTGTCATGAAGATCAATTGCTTGGAAAGCAAAGTAGCTTGTTGAATTGGTGCTTTTTTCTTGAGGAGGTTGGGTGGGTTCATGAATTTTCCTGATATCAAGGCTCTCTAGATATTCTTGTTTTTTAATCATTTCCTGGTTGTTGATGGAAAAACAAGGAGATTTTTCTTTTAATGATGTCACTTCGTCTTCCTCAATAAGATGGGACTCATCATTACACTTCTCTTCTTGAGGAGACACATTTTTTTCTATTCTAAGGTTTTCTTCATTCTCTTCCTTCTCGAATGGATGTCCTCACTATTTTGATTTCCTTCTTCAATAAGATCTTGTTTATCATTATTCTCAAGGTCATGCGATAAAGGTTTGTGAGAAGCAAAAGAAGGTTGAGCCTCTTCATGGGAACCTTCTTTACTGACTTCACCAAAAAAACTAGGGCCCTCTCCTAATGCAATCTGTGTCCAATATAGTCTTTCTATATCTAGGATAATGGGAAGCCAACTCTCCGAAGCTCAATCCCATCTTGCACAAAATGCTTCCAGGAATGTTGCAAAGGATGGAAACATGACCTTTCTAAGGCTTTTGTACCAAATCCATGAAGATCCTTCCAAAGTTATAGTGAATTGACCCATCATGACATCCTCATAGAGGAAGTCATTTTTCTTAAATATTTGATATAAGCAGAAAGATGATTTACAAATGAATTCCCATATCCATGAAACATAGGTCTGTCATGTGATTAGATTTTATAATTATGGGGAAAAGCCTTCATAACTGAGAAGTCAACTGGATCATACTATGGTGCTGACCATGGAGATATCTCCATTTTGTTGATAGTTATCAAACTTGGCTAGTAAGGCTAAAATGAAAATATATGATGAAAATATCAATGAAATTACCACAATGCAGTTGCCAATACATACCTCTTGACTCGTGCCTTAGTCAAGAAAGACCACGATCAATCTTTCCTTTAGCATGCTCGAGTTTGAGGAGATAGGACGAGTTCATGGAGCAGTTTACTCATGTGCAAATATTGGAGGCTCAATAATGTGGTTCTCCAAGTGTGAGTTCTAATTTAGAATAGGACGAGTTGGAGAACTTCAGTCTTGATTGAAGCAAGGACGTGTTACACGAGCAGTTAACTCTGTTAACAAGTCAAATTTCACTTGTGTTCTAAATTCGGACTTGCTAGAATTAGCATGATCGACTTGCTTAAAATGAGGACGAAGGCACAGGTTGAATCATTGTTGTTTGCACGAGGTTGTGTGAGCAAAGCTTCTTGCTAGGAGAGTGTATCAAGGAGGAGCCTGTATGCAGTTTTGAGAGAGAGAATTCCTTGTAGGTTTGTGCTAGGATTTAGGAGTAAATTCCTAATGTACAGGGCCCATTTTGTGCTTGGAAATAGGAAATTTCCAGCTCTAGGAAATAGGGCAAAGACTTCACAAGCAAGGAGGAGTTGGCTCAGGGTTTTTTGCAGGGTGTTTCAATCTTAGTCTAAGTAGTAAGAACAATTGTGTTTTTTGTGAAACAATATTGTCTTGTAAAAGAAACCTGATTGCTCAAAGTTTTCTGAATAAAAATCTACAACAAGGAGAGGGGTTTCCTAGTTGGGTTCCCTAGAAAAAAATTGTGTTGTTGAATTGTGTGATTGTGTATTTATTTCTGTTCCTATTCCACTGCAGAATAAGTAGAGAAATTCCGTGTCTATATGAAAATAAACTATTTTTCAGAATGTTCATATTAGCAGTTGTAGAATTTCGTGGATTTTCTACATGGTAGCAGAGCGTGGATCAAAATAAGGACCATCACATCACCAATGTAACACATCCAAGGAGAAAAAACATCAAAAGCAGATACCTCTGAGGCAACCGTAGATCAGGAGCTTGTTACCCACCAACAGTGGGTGACACCAATAGGAGAAATTTTCTCCTTGATTCGTCTTCGGCCGACAGCCAACAACCCTTTGGAGCCACCATATAGCTCGATGTGCCACCATTGCCCGCCACCTGAGCCAACTATTATGTGCCCTCACCCATCTATTATGATCGTATGTTTGAAGGTGGGCTTTCCAACCCCGATGGTATGACTTTTCATTATGTCATTGGGTATCTTTGCTTACTTATCATGGACACATCTAGACATGGATTAATGGGGGGATTTGGTGGAAAGAATGGGCTTGGTCTGTACTCTTGTCCCCTTGTCCAATTTGGTGGTTAGTCTTGTATCCTAGTTCCATGGGATCTCCTTTATTGGTTGCCAGCGTTAGGAGTGAGACTACACGGGAAACCCCGATTTTAGCTGCGTGGTCCCACTTCCCGATGGTACACACATCACTCCCCTACACTCATTATAACTCATTTTCACATATTTCCCATCCGGGTCCACATTTGTCCATTGGGTCTGTTGTCGCACAGATTGACATGACAACGCTCAGACCGGGGGCTGTCACTCTGATCCCCGATCCCTCCGTTTAAGCCTGTCTCCCGCGGCTAAGGGGGGTAGACCCTGTGAGATGATGAAGACCAACTGTCGACCAGTTGGTTGGGAGACACGAGACACGATTTAAGATAAGCACTAAAAATGATTTGATTAGTTAGCAGACCAGTGCCTTGATGATTACTTAACAGATGTTGCGAATTGTCAACAGCGATCATTTATCATTAAATAACTTTGAACAATGCAAGATATCCAGTAAAATCACAATGACCAAAACGACGTCCAGCAACTGAAGACCTCGAAAAGATAAATTGCTCAAAATCACCACAAGAATCGTAAATTATTAACCAGATATCGATTTCGTGTCTCGACTTGAAAATTTAGATTTCAGCATGAAAGATAATACTTGAAAAAAAAACAATTGAATCCGACAAAAATAATTCTCCACAATGAAATTTTTATGGCTTTTCTCGACAAAATTTTAAAACAAAAATCTAAATTAAAAGATAAAGGTTTGAAAAGATTTTTTTTTTTTTTTTTATGATTTTTTATTTTATATTAATATGGAATTTAAAACAAAACTTAAAATCAAAATCTAGCCTAAATTAAACCAGAATAAAATGAACTTTTTATTTTTATATTTTTTATTTTTAAATAAAAATAAACCAAAAAAATCTATTGAAACTAAATTAAAATAAAATGAAAAATCCTAAACCCTAACCATTAAAGAACCCTAATGAATCTTTTTGAACTTTTTTTTTTTTTATAATTTTTTTTTTTAAACAAAATCCTTAAAAAAAAAGCAAATCTAATTTAAATCTAACTAAAAAAAAAAAAACTAAAAGAAAAATTTAAATCTAAAACTTTAACTATCAAAGAAATAAAGCATATGTACATTAACCAAAATATAACTAAACTAAAAGAATTTAAAAGGATACATATTAAATGAAACCTAAACTAAAACGAAATTAAAACATTTACAATGCATACGTATTAAAACTAAAAACTAAACCCTAAAGTCTAACACCTTCGCAGAACCATAACCTGCCTCTACGCTCTACGCATCAACGAAACTGAACCATAATCGACCTGAACTCACGCTGAAAAAAAAAATGACTGCGCTTACCTGAAAAATATGACTACGCTCACCTGTGGATTGCGGAAAGGAAGAGCGAAAGCCAGAAATCACTGCAACGCCTACGCTATGGAAGACATATGCCGGAAATGTTTTGCAGGTTGGGTAATGACGGCAGCAACAAAAACGCAGTAGCAGGAATTCGATTTGGAGGGCAGACGGGAAACCACGTCATTTGAAGAAAAAAAACCTCGCGTGCAGGCAGATCCTTTGATGGCTCGTGACTATTGAAACGCAACCAAGAAAAATCGATTTTGAACCTGAACCACGCATTCAGCAATCGATTCACCTGTGTTGAGCGGATGAAAACGATGCCCTGATAATCGAAAATCGACTGTGCTTTGGTGTTTTGAACGCGTTTTGCAGGGTCGCACAGCTCTGGGAACAGAAATCGATTGAGTCTTTAACTGTGCAGGGACAAACCCATAAATCCGAGGTCGAAGTGCATAGATGGCAGCGGATAGGTTTCGTTTTGGAGCTGTAGATTAGAATGAGGCAGGGTGATCCAAAAAAAACGATTTTAAACCTGAACTCACACTATGCCCAGCGCATGCAGATTTTACTAAAAAAAAATCGATTTTTGTTTTCCTTTAAACCCTTGCCACGTCAAACTGGTTCGGCACGTTCTGGACAGGCTTCAGATGTGGTTATGATATCCACGAAATATTTCAAAAAAAAATTGAAATCGTTTTGCAGTTTGCAAGTTCCATGTACAAACATGAGGAGGAGCTGAAGGGAGCAGCAATCACTTCGGAAAACCTCAGAGAAACCTGCAATCTTGAAATGAAAGATTACCCAAAAAAAGATATCTGCATAAAATAAAATTAAAACCCTAGATCAGAAAAACCTTGAAACCCTAGAACAACTAATTTAATTTACAGATTTGGCCCCTTAACAGCCAGATTCATTAATAAGAACAGAAAAAGATTTAAAGAAATAATGATTTTTAGATTTTCACTGTGAAGAATAACTTCAGAAAAATCTCTCATGCAAATTAAAAATAAACTGAATGATAGACCCAGGATCAAATCCAACTGGGCTCAGCAAAAAAAATGCTTGTGGGAGTTGGCTGGTTCAGCCGAGAACTTCCGAACGCCCACTAATTTCCTTCAGAAATGTTTTCTCACAGCTCAAAACAACCATCAGTAAAGAGGGCAAAAATGCTGCTAGATCTCAGGAAGTAATGGAGATCCCTGCCATTATTTCAGAAACCCTAACAACACCCAAACCCTAGCAAGTGAGCAAGATAACTGTGCTCACAATACTCTACAAAAAAGCTATTATTAACGGCTGAAAATAACATATACAGAAAATTAAACAATCTCACAGCATTTCAATAGAGTAACACCAGCAAGATATGGACCCCAAAGTCTTCTTTTATTAACCAGAAACAGATTTACAAGAGAGCTTCTTCAGTCTTTGACTCACAGATCAGATTATCTGAAATGACCTCCTAAAACCCTATATAAAGGAAATGATCCCAACGGCTAGTTCGAGTGATCCATGTTGAAATGATCTCGACCGTTGATGAGGATCAAGACATCTCTTGATCTCATCCGTCGATTTTATTTAAAAAAGATATTTTGCATGCATTCACAAAAAATATTATTATTTTATTATTTAGGGTTTTTGCTTTATTTTTTATTT